>VWYH01000888.1:437288-457400 GCA_013399365.1 Pampusana beccarii
TTTTTTTTTCTTTTTTTTTTTTTCTCCAAGTGGTGGGGGGAGGAAGGGACTTTCTTTGCCTCCCCCTCCATCCCCAAGCCTCTCCCAGCCCTTCCCCATCCCCGGAGGCACCTCCTGCTCCCCCCAGGGACACCCCAGGCTGGAAGGAGCTGTCGCTGGAACCAGGGCTGATTGTAAGGGTTTGGCCTCGTGATTGCTTTTTTTATATGGCACAAGTCACCATCGAGAGCTCGGAGAAAACGATCGTTTCGAAGCCAGTACCATTGCTCCGGAAATTCGCATTTTAAGGCAGGTTGTTAATTGGCACAAAAAAAAAAAAAAAATCTGGCGTCTTTTTTGGTAAGTTGCCGGTCTTCGCGTTGAGCTTGTTTGCTTGTGGTTTCCATTGTTATTCCTTTTGGGGGGAGGGAGGTTGGTTGGTTGTTTTTTCCCTTTCGATCTCATCGGGGAGTTTTCTCCCTTCTCACTCCCAGGGCTGGATTTCACCACCAGATCCCTCGGATTTTTCTTTTCCCACCATACACCAATGTTGGTTTCCAGGAGGGAATTTTTGTTGTCGTCGGGTTTTTGGTTTTGTAATTTCTTTGGTAACAGAGATGAAAAGGGGAGGGGGGCAGGAGGGGACAATAGTGTGTGTCAAGGGGTGGATGGGGCGAGACACAAAGCCAACAAATCTGCTTTGTCTGAGTCCATTCCTCGATCGAAAAGTGAACCAGAAATCCGCCAGCGAATGGCGGAGCCAGTCACCAGGACAGATCAGATCCTTCGCTCCGAGTCTCTCCTTCCGTCTCTTATCCAACCATTCTTAAATTTTTAAATACCCGATTTCTGTAGCTAAAATGTGCTTCTTTGACCTGCTTGGGCGCCAGGCGACGCGGTGCAGCCGCGGTCCCCGCCGCCGGGGCTCGGCGGACGCTCGGGCGCGCGGAGGCGGTGTTGCGGCAGACGTCTCCTGNTGTGGGTGCTCTTGGGGGTGTCCTGGGTGGGGGGTCAGAGGATGATGCCCGTGGAGGAGACCGAGGCTACGGGAATGCCCTTGGTCAGGTTTTGGAGACCTTGACGGGGGTGAAACACCCGTGTGTCCATGGCAGAGGGGGCTGGCTGCTGTGGGGACCCCCTAAACTTGGGGGAGCATCTTCCCTCTCGTCCCACTCTGAACCACAGGGGGTTTGGCCCTGGTTCAGTGGGGTTGTGCCAGAGCTCAGCCCCATGACCCCACTTCTTGTGTCTCCCCCACCTTCACCCCTCCACGTGGGAGCCGTTAGGGTGGCTGTGGCAGAGATCAAGGTTGGTGGGGGGATCAGGGGGTGCCCCTCTCCCCAGAGACCCTGGTGGGTGGTGAAGACAAGGTCCTGTAGTCCCCAAGGACCAGGGATGCTTCCAAGCAGCACCTTGTCCTCTCCCTCCATCACGCGTCACCCCTCGGGTTTCCTCCGAGCCCTCCTGGGGACAGAGCTGGCCCGGCTGCAAACCCTGTCCCTGCTCAGGAGCTGGCAGGAGGCGGCAGCAGGACGTGACACGAGGGCCATGTCCAGGGGTGATGCCCAGCTGAGGGTTTGAGAGGCTGATGGACCCGCAGCATCCAAAAGCACCCACCCCGGTGGGCTCAGGACATGTGTGTGAGTCTGGGGTTGGCTTTGTCATGAGGAGGATGTTCGGGAAGGGGCAGGGATGGCCAGGGGACATCATGCTTTGGAGAAAGTGCTTGTAGAAGAAGAGGGGACTCCAGGGTTGGCGCCCGGCTCCTCCTGCCAGCGGTTCATACATCGCCGGCGGGCATTCATGAAGAAGTTGCTGACGGTATTGAGCTCCAAGCCCAGCTGCTGTGAGATGGTCATCTGCATCTCCTTGGACGGGCGCTTGTTCTCCTTGAAGATGGCGATCAGGGTGCGGCGCTGCAGGTCCGTGAAGACCAGCCGCTGCTTCTTGGGCTGCAGGCTCCTGTCTTTCTGCTGCTCCTGCTCTTTGCGTTTGCAAGCTAGATGTTCAAAAGAGAGAACAGGGCCGTTAATTGGTGCTCACCGCCCTGGTCCGCTTGCAAGTTTGACCGGCTGTCTCCCAAAAACCAGGCCCTTCCCTCCAGTGAACCTGCTGGCTTGTTGCCCACCGCTCCCTAAGCCACCCCCCTCCTTTTCCTCCCTGTCTGCTCAGATGGGACAACAGCCTCTTATGACACCAGCATGGGAAAAGCTTGGGTGAAGCCCATCACCTCTTCAGATGCCCAAGAAAAGCCCAAGTTTCAGCATCTCCAGCTGAGCCTGGGACTAAAGACCGACAGGTCCCCGGAGAGATCTGCTGGGTGACAGATTTCAACTTGTTTTTCTTGGGGGCTTCCAGGAGCCTCTTCAACCCGGTGCAGAGAGCTGGGAGGGGGCTGAGGCCGAACGCCGCTGCTGCAGCGATGGGTCAGCACCTCGGGTCCACGGGACAGGTGTTTCCCTCAGGATAACTCCCTGCCTGCTACACACACGCACCTCCATGGCCAGGCTGAGTACAAGGGAAGGCAACCATGTAGCTCGGGAGTAACAGAAGGGCGTTTGAAATCACTTTTTTCTTGCTAGAGAACAAGCAAGGGGATTTTTCCTGATTTTCCTCTGGTTTTTCTTCAGCTGGCCTGCACTCCATGTCCTCTTTGCATCACCTTGAGCTGGCAGAGAAGGATGATGTCCACCCCTTCCACTCAAAGCTGGGGAGATTTAGAGCTCAGCAAAGCGGATTAATTTATCCAACAAATTTTTCTTGATTTCCCCATTTGTTCTTTGTCCTGTCCCCACGCGGGTGGTGGGAGCCACCAGTTCTGCTCCCACTGGGGCTGGGAACAGAAGGCACCGAGCTTGGCACAGCCAACAAAATCCAAATCCCTGGTAAAGCTGGTTAGTGGGGAGCCTTCCCCTCCCCTTCCCCACCCCGGTCTGGCTGCAAACCACCGTCCGTAGGGACAAGGGACAGGCTGAGCTCCGGGGTGCCTGTCCCAGGGGTACCTTAGAGAATGGTTTAGCGGAAACCTACCCTATGGCCATCAGATGCTTGCAAAAAGAACAAACAAAAAAAAGCCTTTGTAGAAAATTTGACTTTTTTCCGGACATGAATTTAAAAAAAAAAAAAATTAAAAGACCCACTCAGATTCCCCCCAAAACAAAGAACAAACAGAAAAAGTCCCCCCCACAGCGTACATGCACATTAGGAAGAGCGTGTCCTTGCCCCACTGGACCCCTTGCCCCCTGGTGTCCCCAACGTGCTGGTGACACCCCGTGTCAACGGTGGCACCTCACACGCTCCTGTGAGCACAGCTCTTGCCGTGCATGGAAGGCACTTGCGCTGTATCTCCCTACCAGGTACATATAAAAGTGTGGGTACCTGCAGATACAGCCGTACCCCTGGGGGGATGCACTGACCCAGCTGCAACCCCAGCAAAGCCACCAGGATCCAGGTCGTCCTCTCACTCTCCTGCCCGTTGGCACCCGGTGGTGCCGCACAGCCGGCCCGAGACCTCGTGGTTCAGCTTTTCCACCTCACACTCCCCGCCTCCCTTCCATTTTTAGGATTAATTATCACAAACCAGTCGTCCATTAATAACTCAGAGCTCCGAGGCAAACGTTAACCATCAAGGTCTTGCTGGTAAAACCAGCATCAAACCGGTGCCAGTGTCGCTCGGACAGGTGACACCCAGCTCTGCACCCCCAACCCCCTTGTTATTTTTGGCCCGTGACGCCTGTGGCCGCATCCCACATTTCCTGTTGCGCGTTTATTTATTAATTTCTTTTTCTGCTGACGCAGCCCAACACCCCTCTTCCCCAGTTCAATCTAATTACAGCTCCGCACACCAGAAATCGATAGTGACGCTGCTCAGATCTATTTACAGCAGCCATCACCCCCCCACGGATGATCTTGTTCCCATTCCTCATGCCCCGGGCGCTGCTGTCCCAGGCAGGCTGGCGGTGGCCGCCCCCATGTCCCCACGTCCCCGCAGGCGGCGGGAGCCGAGGACGGGGGGGCAGCTGGGGCCACGGCTCTGACTCCCACCCACATCAGCGCAGGGTCAGGGTTTTTCTTTGTGTTTCAAAATCCTTTTTTTTCCCCAAGTCCCAAACCCCAAACAACTCATCCTTGGCTTAACGCTGTCCTTGTGTCACGTCCCTCCGGGGTCTCTGGTCCTGGCTGTGGTCTGTGGGGACGGGGACATGCTCCAGGGCACCTCCAGAAATCAGAAATATTGCTTTTGGAAGGAGGTGGGACATTGGAAATGCTCTCTGGACATCTCTGTGTTACCTTCTGGTTGTGGCTTTTGATATTTGCCAATCAGGACAAATCTGTTCGAAGATGCTAAGCAGTATTTTAAGATCTGGTTTTATCAGGTGTGTAAGACAGATGATCTCTAAATAACGTTAGAATTTAACAGCAATTGCAAAGTCTGGACAGATATAGGCACATGCAAGACCTCTTCCAGGACAATATTTCTGCTTTTCTTCAAGTGTAAATGTAACTATAAATATATATATTCCCCATTTTTATATTAAAATAATTTGCTAGATTCGCTGTGAATATTTTCAGTCACACCAAAGCAGCATTTTTAGTGGATAAACGGTTCACCAAAACAATCGCTATGCTCTACGAGGAGACTCAAATATTTAATCACAGAACTGTTTTGTTTGGTGAAGCCCCTCAATATCATCGGGTTCAAACATTCCCCCACCCCAGCACTGCCCCATGTCCTGAGAACCTCATCTCCATCTGTCCAACCCTGCAGGGATGGTGACTCCAGCACTGCCCTGGGCAGCCTGTTCCAATGCCCCACAGCCCTTTGGGGAAGAAATTGTTCCCACATCCAACCTCAACCTCCCCTGCACAACTTGAGGCCGTTTCCTCTGCTCCTGGCGCTTGTTCCTGGAGAAGGGTCACTGACCCCCCTGTCTCGGTGTTATCTCCCCAGCAAATGCCCAAGGCTTGGGGTTTATTCCCGGCTCATGCTGCTCATCCTGGGGCACGGGAGACCCCAGGGAAGGTGGATCAGGGTCCCCCATGGCCAGGGGGATGCTCCACCACCAGTAAAGGCTTGAGCTCCTCCACAATGGAGGTTTTTCTCTCCTCTCCCCATCTCTCCCCAGCTCATTTCACAAGCCCTGCATCTCTGAGACCTCTACAGCTCAACCGGGCTCAGCCAAAACCACCCAGCAAGTGCAGGAGTGACAAAGAGGGACAGACACAGCGGGACAGGATGACAGCACAGAGCCCCTTCCTTCAGACACCAGGCGCACAGTCCTCCAGGTATTTCATCCCTAAAGTAACTGAACTGGCTGCAGAAAAACCCCAGCGAGCGAAGGGAAGGAGGAACCTCGGGGGGAAAAGCAGGGGGAAAGAGCTCTGAGAACAGCGGCATCGCACCCGCGTCCCTGCGGATTCCTGCCGCGGGCTCTGCCTCCCCGCAGCCTCGTGTCACAAGGAGCATCTTTTCCTTGACTTAACCTTGACAGCTCCAAGCAAAATATCTCCCAAATCATTTCTAAAGGGACATAATAGAGACAATCAAATGGCCGCTGTTCAGAAGCTGCGATTATGCTTCGCAGCGTGAACTCCGCGAAGCGTTTAACTAATACCTGATGGCTTTGCAGGCTTCCGCAGCCTGGCAGCTCCTGGCTTCTCCATTATACCCGCAAACCTCTGTTTTCTCAGCCCCAGCGTGCTCTCCCTCTCCATTCGCTTGCAATACAACCTGTAATTTTCTGCCCACTTTGCTTAAGTGCTGGTGATTTGTTGAAATCACAAAAGACAGCCAGGGGCTTTCAGAGCCAGCATGCTGCCTGTAAGCGAGGTTAGTGGCGGGGGGAAATCAGCTTTTCTCTTTTTCTCCCTGTCAAATCAACTCGCAGGGGCGCAAGGGGACCAAGGAGCATCTGGAATGTTTCAGGGACTCTGAGCAAACTGGGATGAGCCCAGTGCCTCCACAGCAGAGCCTGGGCCTGAGTTAAATTAACCTCACAGCATCTGCTCCCTGGAGGCTGGAGAAGAGTCTGGACCAGAGATCAAGGGGCTTCATCTGGAAAACAGAAATCCTTGGGTCCACAGCTGGGCCGGTGGGATGCTCAGAGCTGGGCAACCTGGGAACTCCGAGAGGTTTGTGTGACTTTTCTTTACAGTGTAGGAAAAGAGGTTTGGAAATGAGGTTTGGCACAAATAGGCTTCTCCAGTGGAAATCTGGGTCTTCTCTAGCTGGGAACTCAGTGCTGATGGGGGAGTACGACGCAGAGAAAATGAGTGTTCAAAAACCAAATGCCACATTTCTTTTTGCCTTTTTTTCAGCTAAAAGCCTACTTGATTCTGAAAACTAACAAACACACAGGCAAAGGGGATGCAGCGTCAACCACACAACCACCGAGGCAGAGCCGGCCCCGTGCTCCTCATCCCTGCAAATGTCACCCTGCAATCCCCAGATTTCACAAGCACATTATTTAAAAAACCAAAACCAAACCAAACCAAACCAAAAAAACCACAACACAATAAACCAAACTTCTTGGCTCCAAAACCTGCAGGGATTTCGACCGCTGTGCATCCGACAGCTCTGAACCACGCTGTAGTAAAAACTGCCCCGCTTGAGGAACCTGCAGGTTCAGAAAACCAACCGTCAGAGTTTAACCGGAGCCCAAGAGACGCAGGCAGGAGCTGCGATGTGTCTGCAGAGCTGCAGCCTCGCGGTCCTGCTGGGTCAGTGACACAGTCGGGCCAAAACTCCTGGTCCCACACCTGTCCCTGTACCACCTCGCTGGGAATGGGCTTCCCCTGCTGGTGTCCCCGGGAGTGGCCGGAGGACAAGTCTGAGTCGCAGGGACAGCCCCGGGCGTTGGGATGCTGCCAGTGCTGCAGCCTGAGCCGCTTCCCCGAGCCCAGAAAATTAAATCTTCCTCTGAACATTGCAAATGAGAAGATGAGATGAGACAAAGTGCTCGTCGCTGCGTCGCTGGGTGTGTTTTCCTTCCCTCACGAAGGGTTTTGGTGACTCGAGAGCGAGAAGCTCTGATCGACCTGTATGGGGCTGCAAGGTGTCACCAGCCACCCCCAGCGACACCCCCAGCCCATGCCCCAACAGCCCAGGGGCTTTCAGAGCAGGGTGGCAGGTGGAGCAAAGGGACTGGAAACAAAAGCACAAATCCTCATTCCTCTGCTCAGGTGACAATGGGGTCCGGCTGGGACCGGCAGAGGCTGGAGGGACCAGCAGAACCACCCGAACGCGCAGCCGAGCAGCCCCATGAGATGTCTTATTTTGCCTCTCCTGCACTTCTCCAGCTTTGGTTTTTCATGGTGCAGCATTTTGAGCTTTTCCAGCGCTGAAGCAGTTGAGTTTGTCTGGTCTGAGGGTGGGTGAAGGGACACAAAGAAGCTGCGGTGGCTCCATCCCCTTTGTGTTTGCCCTATTTTTACTCTTCTCCTTTCCAGGTAAGGTCCCACCTGGGCTGAGCCAGCTGTATCAGACCCCGCTCACAGACGCGGAAATAAACACCTTCAGATGACTTTAAAATGTGGGTTTGTTGTTAAAAGCATTTCCCTTCTACAGAGGTTTGATTTTTCACCCACTTTTCTAGAGACTTTTATAAATGAAGATGTTGTGCCCTGCTCCGCTCTCCCCCGGAGCCGGACGAACTGGGCCCAGCCCCAGCTCATCACACCTGCTGGCAAACCCACTTCCCCCATTTGCCCCATTTCCTCTCTTTCTAGCCCTTTTTATTTGACCAAACTCAGCTGTTTCTTATTGTCCCATTGGACACCACTGCTGTCACGAGCTGCTTGGTGCTCAGGCTGCCAGGACCAGAGCAGCTGACGGGTATGCGGCCGGGCAGAGCGGCTCCGGGAGCCCCCCGGCTGCTCCGCACTCCTTGCTCCTGTCCCTGGTCACTGTCACTTAGCCTGACGAGAGCAAATTGGTGCTAATGAAGTGCCGGAGTCAGGCAGCACGGCGGGCAGGAGCCGGCAGCGCCACGAGGGATGGCGGCAGCAGAGAACGGTCGTCGCCTTCTGGGAGAGAACAAGGACGTGGAGACAAGGCGGGAGACACGGCTGGAAACCCCCAAACCCTTAAAATAAATTTTCCTTGGAGTGAGCGACACATGCTCGAGCTCAGCTTTGGCACAAGAGCCCCCGCTGCAGAATCCAGTGGGGGAAAAAGTTTGGGGCTCATTTTGTGCCACAATGATGGGAAGAAGCAAGTAATGCTGGACAAGGAGTCCATTCTCGGATGGCTGCTGGCTTCCCTGCTCTGCGGCGCTGCGAAAAACAGGACAATCTGTAATCCTCCGGGTTGGGGTGTTCCAGGTTTGCTTCGCCAGGGTTTGGGACGCTCTGAGCGCAGACGGCAGAGCCTGAGCAGGGACACCGGTTGCTCTCGGGTCACCCCTGAGCTCCAGCAGCACATTGCAGGAGGAACCTTCCAGATTCAAGCCCTTTTTGGCTGCCGGGTCCCGCTGCTCTGAAAGCAATTTCCAGCCCCACCGCCACAGATGCTCCTCCTCAGCTCCAAGTGTAACCCCATTCCTGGCTATTGACACCCAGCACCAAGCCACCTGTGTCACCAGGCAGCAGCCAGCATGGGTAACATAGAACACAGAACTATTTGGTTGGGAAAGACCCTCAAGCTCATCCAGTCCACCTGTTCCCCCACCCCTGGCACTGCCCCATGTCCCTGGGCAGCCTGTTCCAGTGCCCCACAGCCCTTTGGGGAAGAAATTGTTCCCAGATCCAACCCCAACCTCCCCTGGTGCAACTCGAGGCCGTTTCCTCTGCTCCTGGCGCTTGTTCCTGGGGAGCAGAGCCCGACCCCCCTGGCTCCAAGCTCCTTTCAGGCAGTTCAGAGATCAGAAGGTCTCCCCTCAGCTCCTGTTCTCCAGCTGAACCCCAGAGGGGCCCGGAACCCCATGTTGCCGCTCAGGGGTGCTCGGGGACAGGGGTGACACGGGCGACAGCTCAGCCCCGCGGGGGAGCCCTGCCCGGTCCCTTGGGGTGAGTTCCCCCACCAGGCTGGCCCAGACAAGGGGTGATCCCAGGGTCCCGCACCCCTGCCCGGGCTGGGCTGGGATATGAGGGCGCTGGAACGAGGCGGAGCAGCGGGGACTCCGGGTCCCCACCCCTTGCACACTCTGCCCGCCCCGCCGCCATCTTGGAGCGCCGGTGACCCCGCATGGCGGCGAATGGTTTGTTCCACCGCCCCCCACCCCGCAGCCACGATGCACCGTCCCCGCCGCACTGGCGCCTCCCCGCGGAGGGACGGGCGCATTTTCCCTCCCCGGGGGCGGGGGCAGTGGTACAGCTCGCTCCGCCCCCTCGCCGCTGCCCAATGGCTCGTTGCGCCTGCCCCCCAAAACGATGGGCCTTTCCAACCCTCTACCCCCCCATCTCGGAGCGATGGGCCGTTCCAGCCGCCCCGCACATATGGGGCGCAACGGGCTGGAGCGGTCCACCCGCGTCTCGGGGCGGGGGGGCGGCGGGGCCAGGCAGCCCCGGGAGTGGCGGCGAGGAACCTCCGCTTGCCCCATGGCTACCCCATTGTCACCCCCTCTAGTTCTGCATCGCTGCCCCACGGCTGCCCCATCACTGCCGCATCGCTGCCCCACAAACAACCCTATGGCTGCCCCATTGTCACCCCTATAGTGCCCCATCAATGCCCCATTGCTGCCCCACCGGTTGCCACATCACCACCTCATCATCACCCCACAAACCATCCCACAGCCCATCACCCCCTCCCCATCGCCCTCCACACAACTACCCACCTCCCCAGGGACCGGCTGCCCCCCAGGACCGATCATTGTGTCCCCACACACGCGTGGGGCTGGCGCGGCTGCGGCCGGCGCTAAGCCAGTGGCTGTTAATACACCGCACGGCGTTATTAGTTCAGCTCCCAAGGTATTTCCCGCAGTAATTGCACTGATCTGCCAGGGATTACGTGCTGCCGCTCTAACGATGGATGATGTTTTAATTCCAGCCGGGCACCTCTGGGGAGGGCAGAGCAAGGACCAAGACCCCTGAGCACGGACACACGAGCCCAGACAGACACCCCGGCTGCTGGCGTGGGGTGAAGGGGCTGCCTGGCTGAAGCAGTGATATAGAATCATAGAAATATTTTGGTTGGAAAAGACCCTCAAGATCATAGAGTCCACCCGTTCCCCCACCCCAGCACTGCCCCATGTCCTGAGAACCTCATCTCCGTCTGTCCAACCCTGCAGGGATGGTGACTCCAGCACTGCCCTGGGCAGCCTGTTCCAATGCCCCACAGCCCTTTGGGGAAGAAATTGTTCCCACATCCAACCTCAACCTCCCCTGGTGCAACTTGAGGCCGTTTCCTCTGCTCCTGGCGCTTGTTCCTGGGGAGCAGAGCCCGACCCCCCTGGCTCCAAGCTCCTTTCAGGCAGTTCAGAGATCAGAAGGTCTCCCCTCAGCTCCTGTTCTCCAGCTGAACCCCCGGGTCCCTCAGCCGCTCCCATCACACTTGTGCTCCAGCCCCTTCCCCAGCTCTGTTCCCTTCTCTCCACTCGCTCCAGCACCTCAAGGCCTTTCTTGGCATGAGGGGCCCAGAGCTGCCCCCAGGATTCACGGTGTTTCCTGCCCAGGCCCAGCACAGGTTCAGTCACTGCCCTGGGCCTGCTGGCCACAGCAGTGCTGGTACCAGCCAGCATCCTGTGGCTTCTTGGCCACTTGGGCACACGCTGGCTCGTGTTCAGCCACTGTCACCACCACGCCCAGGCCCTTTTCCACCAGGCAGCTTTCTTCTGCCACTCTTCTCCGAGCCTGTAGCCAGAACCCTGGACCCCGCTGGGCAACGGGACATCAAACGATTCCCTGGTTGGAGCTTGGCCCCTGGCATGGGGACACCAGAGATCCCGGCTGGGGTCCAGCTTCCCCCCAGGAGGCTCCTGAGCACCTGAGGAGGCCCTTCCCAACACCCACATCACTGCTGGGGATGCTGTGCCCCCTGTCACTGCCCCCAAGGTCCAGCCCCTCTCCAACCCCATCCCGCCGGGAGGGAAATTCCCGCAAGAAAAGGCCTTTTTCTTCGTTGCATCCAAACACAACAGAGAAACTTCTCCCACAACACTACCTTTAAAAATGACCCCCACACAGAGCTGTTCCTTCTGGTAAAGCAGCAATTAATCACGGCAAGTACGGGATGGATTTGTAATCAGCTCCCCCACCCCCATTTCCCAGCCTTGGATATTTTTCCTGCCCCCCCCGCCCCCGCCATGTGCAGGGCTGGGGCTGGGGCCAGTGCAGCCAATTGATCCTGCTGGGTCGATTTTATTGAAACTCCCACGAGTGGCTTTAACTGCGTGTTGGATATTGCTGGCACATCAGTTTGATGGCTACGTGACCGGCGGGGAGCTTGCGGGCAGGTTCACAGTGGGGGTAGCAAAGGGGAAGGGGCTGTGGGAGGGGAGATTAATCCCCATGGAGCTGGGTTGTTCCCCTGGTTGTTCCCTCGAGTTCCCTGGAGCTTCTCTCCAAAGGTGGGAGAGCGAAGGTAATAGAATGTCTAGAGGGGGAGGGCTTGGGCAGGTCAGTTACAGGAATGTTTTTTCTTGGCCAGATCTCAAAGGAGAAGGAGAAGGAAAAGGAAAATTCCCGGGGGGGTCCCCCAGGTGACACTGAAGCCCAGCACTGCAGTGCCACCATCCCACCCTCACCCTGCAATACGGGAGGTGGATGGGGATGGGGAAGTGACCCCCCCCATCCCAGGAGGGCTTCGGAAGTGCAAACCACTGCGGCAACAACCCCAGCACTTTTTGGAGCATCATATTTGAGCCAAACTGGGCCAGATGCTGCCCTGGGTCCTGCTGGTCCATCCACCGAGCCACCATCGGGGAAGATGCTGGGTCCAGGGCACACCAAGAACCCTCAAAAGATGGGAAAAAATACTGAATACGGGCAGATTTCTGAGTAAATCATGAGTGGCACAGGCAGGGACGGGACGCTGCCAGCGGGGTCGTCACCACATGGGTTTGCACTGCCCGGCCCTGCAACAGGTGCTGAGCATCAGGGTCTGCAACGTTCTGCCACGGGAACAGCCGTCACCGGCAGCAGAGCAGAGCCGTTGATATCTCTGTCAGCCCCTGATACCATCACCCGTCAGCAGCTCCTGGTACATTTGCAATTTTAACCCTAATGGAGATCATTTGCTTGTTACCTGCTCTTTATCGGCCGAGGGCCGCATCCTCGCTGCATCACTGCGTCTCTCAGCCCATCACCTCTGCCTGCATCCCACCCATCATGGGTACACATTGGGTGTACATGGGTGCACATCCTCTCGCCATGCAGCACCTCCAGACCCATTTTTGCTCCAGCAAAGCATTGCCTTCTCCATGCCTTAATTTCACCATCTATGAAATGCCTTGAACCCCATTAAATCAATGTTAAATAATTTCTGGGCCTCCTCGCCCTGAGCTGCAGGAATCACCAGGACTCAGAGTAACGGTGCATATCCCTAACAAAATATATATATATGTTAAGGTAGAGTTATTAAGGTCACTCTTGAAATCCTATCCATGTCCATTGCAAAGGCATCTGATTTCATATTGGGTCTTTATTCTTTAAATGTCCTGGCTCCTCCTTCCAGCACCAGAGAACCCAGGTTGCCTTTTTGTTTTGCTATTTTTTAACAACCCCAAATGTTTTAAAAATCCATCCTCCGTTTTCCCTGTCTGACCTGCCTTGGTTTAAATCTTGCTGGAGATGCTCTCTACCATTCGAGGTATTAACAAGATGTTTGAATTTCTGTTTGATCAGCAAAATCTTGCCACTCAATGGCCACCGTCCCGCACGGAGCCACTAACGAATGCACTGAGCTGCCAAAACCTTCTGCCGGTTCCTCGCCACTCCAGTACAGCCTCGCATTGCTCCTGTTGCATCCACCCAGCAGCACTTTTGGCTGTGGATGGGAGAGCTGGAGGAGAAAATTTTTTTCTCCAACTTCCCTTTTTTAGCCAGTTTTCAAAGGCAGGGGCTGAACCCAGCCCCTCTGCACTGCTGTTGGTGTTGTGTAGGAGTACGGCCATGGCCAAGAGCACATCCTGGCTTGATGGGACACATCCCAGTTTGATGGGACACATCCTGGGGTTGTTTGAAGCCTCAGCTTGATGCTGAGCCACGGGATTTGTGCATCTCAGATTCAAAAATGGATCTGGGGCCCAACCATGTGGGTGCATTGATGTGGGACAATGCCAGATCTAATGCGTCCATCCGTACTCGGGGTGCTGGGCTCCCTCTGCCCCAGCCTTGCCAAGAAACCCCAGGAAACCAGACAGCAAGTGGGGAAAACTTCCCCTGCAACCAACAAAGTGCTGGGGCTGGGAGGTGACAGGTCCGGCAGCAATTCCTGCGGGAAACAACCTGTCCTAAAGCAGCAGCATCCCGAACTGCACGCCAAGGTCTGTAGCGGGGGGATAGGTTGGGTCTCACCGAGCTGCAAACCCTTTTGAGCCAGGCTCTGGTAGGGCTTTTTAATTTTTTTTTTAATCTTATTTTTTTGTTGGTGTTGCACATCGGCTACCAGCATGCTGCCCCAAGCCCTGCGAAGGCTTCAGAAAGGGAGCCCCTGTACCCAGGATGATTCTGTAGGGGATTTCTGGTTCCCCTGCACCTGGATGATGCTGTGGGGATGCGGGGAGGTGAGGTGCCGTGCCCAGGGCAGGAAATCAGGCGCCCGGGCCCTGTCTCTGCTCTCCTCCTGCCTTCACCATCCCTCCTCTTCCTGCAACCGCATCTGAGCAGAATGAGAAAATATTGGATTTGTTTCCTGGAGAAAAAAAAAATAATAATAATAATAAAAAAATCCAATATTCTGTCTGCGATTCCAGACTCCGCGCCTGGTTGTGGCAGGAAAATGCTGTAAATCTCCCCCTTCCCCACCAGTCAGAGAAGAAAGACCGATTTTCTTTTAATATTCTTATTTTTCCTCTGGTTTAAGCCCCATCATTTTGCAGGCAGCTCTGCAATCTCTTTGTTGACCAGGGCTTAAACCTGCTCTCCCAGCTCCCCCGACCCCGGGAAGTCGCCTCGCACACCCTTCCCAGCAGCTCCCAGGCAGCAGCAATGAGATTTTAATAGATGTATTTTCAAATTAGTTCTGGGCCTTTCAAGACTTATCAGTTAAATGAGGTTTTTCAAATTGATTCAAAGGTCACTCGGAGAGTTTTCTCTTCTCTGTTATCTCTCCCTTATGGTTTCAGTGGCAATTGACAGGACGGAGGAAAAAAAAATATCACTCCCACGTTGTGCACCCAGAAAAAAGAAAAAAAAAACCCAAAACAACAAAACCGCACCCAAAAATGAGTTGGGCCCCCGGCGCCGGCTCTGCTGTGGGGTTGGGGAGTCCCTCCCGAGCAGGTGATGAGCGGAGCCCGGCGGGGAATTTGGAGGAGCTGCACCCCACGGACACGGGTGGGCTGTACTCCGAGTTGCCGCCCCGCAGAGAGGGGAGGTTATTTCCTCCTGAAGGGGGCTGGAAAAACCCGATTTAATATTTAACCGATGGGAGGTTTATTGGCCCTTTCTGACGCGCAGATTAGGAGCAAACAGAGAAACAGCCGCGGGCGGAGCGGGGTGGCCCCGCCGCGCTGATAAGGGCGGTGCGGAGCCGGGTGCGGTGCGGGGCGCGGTGCGGGGCCAGGCGCGGTGCGGAGCGCGGCGGCGGGGGTGNATTTATAATAATTTAAGAAAAAAATGAGATTTTTTTTTTCCAAAGACCGAAAGGGGTTTCTGTCTTTTCTCTCCTTTCTCGTTTTTTTTTCCCTTGTACTTTGTCGAGCGGACACCTCGCCCGTGCCGAGGGGGAAGCGCTGAGCGCTTGGAGCCCCAAACTCTGTTTTTTCCCCCATTTTACGGCGGAAAAATAATTCGCTCTCCAACCTACAAGCCTCCCCCGCGGCCGAGGAGCATTTCCCCGTCGCCCCTCGGACAAGTGCAGATCGAAAGCAGCGAAACCATCCGTGATTTCCCGCCGCTCTCGCGGGCCGGAGCCGCGGCCGGTGCCCGGGGCCGGGGTCGCCCCGCTGCCCGGTGGCCGCCGGCGGGGAGGAGCTGTCGTTTGGCCAAAGTCGTTTGTAAGAGGCTGAAATTGAAACAAAACTCGTGAAAAAAAAAAAAATCGCGAGCTTTTTCGTGGCGCAATCTTGTCCCCGATTCTGGTAATTCTGTGTCTGAGTTCGCATTATTAATTAGCGGCATTAATTATTTGCTTTGCCAAAGTTCTCGGGCATTTGCCTTGGCCCAGTCCAACGACCGCAGTTTCGGGGTGGTTTTGGTGGGTTTTTTCTTGTATAACGACGGTTCGTTCTGCAGTGGAGATTTGCTCGGGAAAGCAAGCCCAGGGTGGAGAGGGAAGAAAGAAAAATTAAAAAAAAAGGAAACGAAAGAAATATAAATTAAAAAAATAAAATAAAATAAAGGAAAATAAAAGAAGAAGGAAAGGAAAGGAAAGGAAAAGAAAGGAAAGGAAAGGAAAGGAAAGGAAAGGAAAGGAAAGGAAAGGAAAGGAAAGGAAAGGAAAGGAAAGGAATACAAAATTAAAACGAAAACAAAACAAACAACAACAAAAAAAAAAGAGAACGAAAACCGGGGGAAAGGCAAAAGGAAAAATAAAAAGAAAGGTGAGAGACGGGAAAAGAAAACGTAAAAGAAGGAAACGAACAGGCTCGGGGAGCGCTGCCCAGGAGCCCCGGCCCAGCCCGCGGGTCCCTCCCGGCCGCGGTCCCTTCGCTCCGCGCCACGGGAACCACTTTGGGGCAGAAACAGCCGACCCAGGGTGTCCCGGAGCCCACTCGGGACCGCGCTGGCTCCCCTGAGCCGGCCTCACAGCCCACCCTTGGCCCAAACGTGGGGGAAATTTCTCCCACAAACGCGTGTCTCGGGGAAAAAACACGGGAGGATGGATCAGCTGAGTGCTCACCCGAGTTCACGGCGAATGAACGCGGGGAGCCGTCTTGTCACGAAAGGAACACAATGACGTTGTCACTCTCCCGAGAAATAATCACGAGTGAATTTCCTAGTCCCGAGTGTCAGAATAAATCCGTGACGAAGAGCGGGTTTTCACCTGCGGGGGTTCCCACAGGATGGGAGCGTCTCCCACAGACACGCGTGGTGGGAGGGCACCCACCACCCTCCGCGGACACGCAGGGATAGGAGCGCAGTAGCGCAACCGCTTCCCGCGGGATCCCACGAAAACGAAGCCGGCGCCTTTTTTACCCCCAGGACACCGGGACTGGGATGGCGATCAGGGGTGTCACAGGTGGGGGCTCGGAGCCACGTTCTGCCGTTCAGGAACCCCCAATGGTGACACGGTGGGAGCTCCCCGGCATCCACGGGCCCTCGCAGGCCTCGTGGGGGGTGTCACGAAGTTTGTAGAGCTCCATCTGGGACGGGGCGGCGGGGGCTGAGGCCGTGACAACGGATCGCAGGGATGGATGGCCCGAGGGGACGGGCTGGGCACCGCCAGCTGCTGCCCAGATGTTTCCCCTTGGGACTCCCCTATTTTGCCGAGCCCCACGGGTGGAGCGGAGCCGGAGAGAACTGCAACCCCCCCAGGCTGCGGCGCTGCCCAGGTCCCGGCTGAATAATTAATGGTTCATCTGCGGACGGGGCGGCGAGAGAGGGAACTGGAGTGGAAAGAGGAGAAAAGCGGCAATTGCCATTTATAGGGGCTCGGCGTGTTTATTGATCCGCGATTTACTGACTCGGACTAATCCATCAGATGTGCTCCTGAAACCGGGACTAGGACCAGGACCAGAACTAGGACTGGGAATACGAGGAGGAGCCTCAGTCCTCGTTCCCCCTGTTTAACACTCGGGATTTTTTGCTTGCACCGAGAGGGGAAAAAGCCGATCGCTGCCCACGCGGGGAAAGGGTCGCAGCCCTCCGGTCCCTCCAGCCCCTCAGGCCGGGAAGGATGCGCAGACGCAACCGGCCGCCCCAGGGTGGGTCGGGTTGGGGCGAAATCGGCTGCATCCATGGGGGGAGGCCGGGCACGGCCCCCACACAGCGTGACCCCCTCTCATATAACCCCATTCCTCGGGGCAGCCGGACTGGGGCTGAGCTCGAGGGGCTTAAACATGCCCCACGGCCGAAGGAACGAAACGGCGGGAGGAACGAAACGAAAGCGGGTCCCATCAGGGCGACAGCGGGGCCGAGAGCCGAGAACAAAGCGGCCGGGCCCGGGGAGACCGTGGGGAGGTCGGGGTGGGTGCCCCCACGCGAGGCTGGGGCCCGGACGATCCCCGCCACGGGCTGCTCGAGGCGTCATCAGCTCGGTCCTGCGTGGGGATCGACGGGGGCGAATTCATGGCCCAGTTCTGCGGGATTCAACGCGGACGAATTCATGGCACGGTGGTTGGTTTGTTGTTTTGGTGTCTTTTTTTTCCTCTCTTCACAGAAAGCAAACAATGAAAGCCTGTCCTCATTAAATTTTGGGGAGTCAATTTCTGTAAATAATGTCTCCAATGAGCCCCTTGGGCGGAGGAAAACTCGGCGCTGGGGAATAAAAACCATTTCGGGGAGAATAAACCTCCCACGGCGCCGGGGCAGGAGCGGAGCGATGGCAGCGGGGACAGACCCCGAGCAGGGCCGGCGGGCAGGGACCTCCCCGAGCCAACCCGAGACGCATTTTTATCATCACCATCACAGTTATTATTTCAAATTTTGGCGAGTCAGAAACCAGCCACCCGCTGCTCAATTAGCCCGAACAACGGGGGCATTAAACGGCCGATCGCGGCAGTGTTTAAATCTTTATTTACCAGAACCTTGTAAAGCCAGGAACAATTTGCATTCTATTAACTGCTTTTCAATAGGGCATCGACTGGAACTAAAAGATGCCACTACCCTGCCCTAATTAAAGAGCAACTGAATTACACTAAATACATATGAACGCTGCTCTCCTCCATAAATAACGGCGGGCTCCTCGCTGTGCGGAGCGCCCGGCGGGCCGGACTCTGCCCGGCCCCACGGAGAGCTTGGATTTATTTAAAAAATAAAAAATAATCATACTAGCGCGTTTTTTACCCCCCGCGCCTCTTCCCCCCCCCAGCCTTGGCCCCGCGGAGCCCGGCGCGGAGAAGCCCGGGGAAGGAAGGGCCGGAGCGGCTCCGGGTGTCGGGGGATGGCAGGTCGGGCCAGCAACATCCCTGCTCGCGTGGAGCCGCGACCCCTGCCCGACCCCCGCAGCCATAGCGCGGCCGCACAGAAAAACAGCGTTTCTCCGGCAAATCCTCGACCCTGAGCCAGACAAGCCCCGCCGGGGGTGGCAGCGGCGAACGGCGCTGCCGCCGCGCTGCGCTCCGCACCCGCGGTGCTACGGGCCGGCAACCGGCCCCCACCCAGGCTGGGAACCGGGGGTATGGCAGGGTTCCTTCTTTCTCCCGAATGCCCTGGAGGGAGCGGAGCGCAGCCCCAGCACTGCCCGTGCCCGGTTTCCGGCGGGGACCGGCGGGACGGACCGGAGCTTCCCCAGCGCGCGGCTTCGGTACCGAGCGGCGGTGCCAAACGGAGCGCGAAGGAGCAACGCGAACGGCCCCGGGGCCGCGGCTCAGCGCGCACCCACGGGAGGCAGGGACCGTGGGCCGGAGACCCGGGAGCCGGTTCGGAGTGCGGGACCGAGCGGGAAATCACCGCCGGGGCTCGAGGCCGCCGAACGGGCTGTGGGAGACGGCGGGGAGCGCCGGGCAGCTCCCGGCTCCCCCCACCCGGGATCCCTCGTTTCCCGCTGGCAGAAGGAGGCCCGGAGATGGGGGATTCGTCTGAAATATAATTCGCCTGAAATACAATTCCCTTGCCTTTCTTCTAAAGGCTTTAGATAGGCTTGGTAACACCCGGCCGAGCCGAAGCTCGAGATGACAGTTTGAGAGCGAGTGGTCCCCACGCGTGTTCGCAGCACCCACCCGCCTAGAGGTTTGGGGTGGGCAGTCGTGGATGCAGCCCGTGCCGTACCCTACCTGCCAGCCTGAGCGCCGACATCCGCTGAAATTCCGGCTCCTGCAACCATTTCCACATCCTCCGGAAAGTCTCCCGTCCCGACTTGAGCTTACTCCAGGGCTTGGGGTTCCGCAGCAGGTCCGAGAGGGTCCCCTGGGAGCGGCACAAGATCCTCTGTGCGAAGATCGCCTGCGGGATGCTGTAGCGCTTCAGCTCGGCCGTGATCCGCTGAGCCACCTCCTTGGTGTTGATCTCCTCCACCTGCCCGGAGCCGCCGGGCTGGGAGCCGGTGGCCGAGGCCTGGCGCTCCCGCTCGCCCAGGAGGGAGCCGCCGGGCTGGGGGTGCGGGTGGCCGTGCGGATGCATCCCGTTGAGCGGGGGCATCATGGCCGAGCTGGGCGCCGCCAGCCCCCGTGCCAGGTGCTCCTCGCCCCGGGACAGCATCGCGGCGTGAGAGTCGAAGCCGTTGGGCGAGAGCATCTTCTCGTTGGACAAGTGGCCTCCAGGACCGTAGGGGGCCAGCGGCTGCTGGGCGTTGTGCAGGCTGCCCAGCCCGTTAGGCAGCGGCGAGAGGGGCTGCCCCATAGCAGGCATGTCTTTGGGGTAGTGGCTGTAGAGGTTGCCCATGGAGGCCAGGCTCCTTTCGTCGCGCATGAGGGTAAAGCTGCCGCTCACGTTGCCGGCCAGGCGCTGGTGCGGGTGGTGGTGGTGGTGGTGGTGCGGGTGGTGGAACTTCTCCGAGACGGTGGAGATGGGCGGCAGGTGCTGCAGGGGGGTCAGCGTAGTGTAGGTGCTGCTCAGGCTCATGCCGGAGGGTGACTCGCAGGACATGCTCATGGCGGGGTGCAGCGGGGTGGCCAGGCTGTGCTCGGCGCGGTAGTCGCCCCCCTCCAGGATGGAGGCCATGCCCGAGACCATGGCGGGCCGGCCGTGCGGCACCAGGTTGCGGTGCGAGCCCTGTCGCCCGTGCGCCGGGCTCAGCAGCTCGGCGGGCTGCGAGTGCGGGACGCCGTGCAGGCTGCCCAGGTTCTCCATCGCCAGCTCCATGGTGGCCGCCGGGCTCTGCCGCTGCCTCGCCCGCTCGCTCGCTGCCTTCCTCCCCCACCCCCCCCGCCGCCTCCTCCTCCTCCACTGCCGCCCCCCCCTCCCCTCCCGCGCCGGCTGCCCGGATTAATTCAG
>VWYH01000888.1:457414-587404 GCA_013399365.1 Pampusana beccarii
GCGCGGTGCGTGCGCTCGGGGCGGCTGCGGCGCCTCGGCCGCCGGCTCCCGGCAGCCTCGCTCTGGGCCACGGCGTGACGTCAGCGCCGCCCCGCCCCCCCCGCCGAACCGAGCCGCGCCCCCCCCCAAGATCTCCTGGCTAGGAGGGGGGGGCAGGACGGGGGGAGCGCGAAGCGCAGAGCGCAGCCGGCGGCACCCGGCACACGGCGGAGCCGCACCGCGCCTGCACCCCCAATCCCCGCCGGGGTGACCCCCCCCGCACCGTGGTGACCCCCGCACCGGGATGACCCTCCCCGTAGCGGGTGCTCCGCCTGCAACAGGGTGATCCCCCCGCCCCCAGGTGACAGACGGCACCCAGCGCACATCTGGCGGTGCTGAACCACGGTGCCCAGCCGCGCCCCCCGCACATCTGGCTGACCCACAACCCCCTCTCCCCCGTGCACACATCTGGTTGACCCCACCCCTGGATACGCCCGTCCTCAGGACCCTCCAACAACCCCCGGACTTGGCCGCCCCTTCTCCCAAGGACTTGGCCTTCAACTACCCCGAACACGCACGTCCCCACAAATCCATGTTTCCCCAGGCGTGTCCCCGGCATCGCCACCTTTCTCCCGTCCCCGCGGCGGGCACTGCCTTCCGTTCCCGGGCATCGGGGGCTACCGGGAGGTGGGGAGTTGCCTTGGCACAGGGCGGGGCGGTGACAGAGACACGCGTGGGGCAGCACACGGCACTGTGCTGCAGGGCCCTGGGCAGCTGTGGTGGAGAAAGAGAAAGTGGAAAAAGGAAAGAAGGAAAGGAAAAAGGAAAATTGAAGGCGAAAAGTGAAAGGGAAAACAGAAATGGAAAGGAAAGGCGAATGGAAAGGAAAAATGGAAAGAGAAAACAGAAAGGGAAAATGAGGAAGATGGGAAGAAGGGACGACACGATCCGAGTCTAGGCCACCGAACGGGCTGGGTCTTGACTCGTTTCCAGCCGGGCCCGGCCCCGCCGTACCGACCCGGGCTTCCCACCCCGAGGGGCTGCGGGCAGCGCCGGCGGCTCCGGGCGAGCTCCGGCTGCAGCGGCTTTGACGTTTCCCGGCCGTCCTAAACCCTCCCGGCCGGGACGTGCCCGTTTCCCAAGCTTTATTGAACATACCGAAAAACAAAAACTCAAAATCTGTAGTTTTCTTACGGGTGGGCCCTGCCAGCCCCGCGTGGGCTGCTCGGTTCCCGGTAACTGTCGGGCTCCAGGGATCGTCCGGGCGGGCCTGGGAGCTCCGGTGAGGGGCAGGAGCAGGTCCCTGCTCTCCTGGGGGCGGGAGCTGCGGGCCGGTGCTCGGGATGTCATCCGCCACCGGACTTCGCAGTGAATAATGCAGCGAAAATTATCAGTCTCTCCCAACTTAGTGCATTATAAGTGAACCCGTCCCTCCCCATCCCATCCCATCCCATCCCATCCCATCCCATCCCATCCCATCCCAACTATTCCATTCCATCGATCCCATCTCAACCATACCAATCCATGTCTTCCCATCTTTTCCATCCCATCCACCTCGACCATCCCACCCCATCTCATCCCACCCGGCCCCCGGGAAGTCGCTTAAGTGCCCAATAAAATAAAGCCCCACAAATTCCCGGGACGCGGGTACAGGGAGTTCCCTCGTGGAGCAGAGGATGAACCAGGGGGAGGGCGAGGGTCCCCCCTCAGCGGCCTTTCAGTAACCCACTTATACCGCGTTCAGGCCCTGCCGAGCCCGGATGTGTGAGGAATCCGTTCCCCCTCGGTCCGTGCCCCGTTCCCAGCTCTCACTCCCGGTGCGTCCCTGCTGGAAGGGTCCTCAGGCCTTGAGCGGAACCCGAAAACCGGGAGGCAGCCGCGTCCCGGGGGCTCCGGAGGGGATGCAAAGTCCCCGATATCCAGGTGAGCGGAGGGGGAGCTTCCAGGTAGGTAACGGGACACAGAGCCGGGCAGGGATGGGCACGGGGGTCCCGGAGCCAGACAGGGATGGGCAGGAGGTGGTCGGAGCCGGACAGGGGTTGCCTGGAGCCGGGCAGCACCAGAGGACGCTGGGGACGGGGGATGTCGAGGTGCGCAGCGAGGAGGAGGTGGGGAACAAACCAAGGATGAAGCAGCCACGTCTGGAAGAGTTTCATTGAGTGTAATAATGGCGATAGTGCATCGACCGGCCCATCGACCGCCCATCGATAGTTCTATCCCTGCAGCTGCCCAGAGCGCCCGTCGTCCCGCACCGCGTCCTCAGGCCGGGCTCACCGCCCCCCCACTCCCAGCACCGCCGGGCCCGCAGCACCGGGGCCCCCCCGGGGCAGGCGCTGAACTCTGCCCTTCGCCGAGCTCTGCACCGAGCAAACAACAAAAAAGAGAGAGACTTTTTAGTAATTAGTGCGACATAATTGAGTAATGCGGTCTCCCCGCGTCCCCAACCCCCCCTGCCCCGGTTCTTCCCCGATCGATGCAATATCATTAGGCGAGAAGCACCGAGACACGCGGGGCCGGGGGAGCGGGGAGGCGGCAGCAGCTCCCCGGGCCGGGCCCCGGGCCCCGGACCCGGGCCCGAGCCGCTGCAGGTGTGTGTGAGCCCGGCGGGGTTTGCTGCCTCCGCGGCGGCCCCAGCCCCGGGAAGCCCCTCGGAGCGCCCAGAGGCGCCGGGGTGCAGCGCGGGGGAGAGGCCCGGTCTCCATTCGCCAGCTGGATGCTATTGATCCCTTCCCTCGCCTCTCTTTCTTCCTGAGCTCCCTCTCCGTATTTAATTCCCATCCCCTCTGCTCCTCCGCAGCCGCCCGGGCAGCGTTCCGAGAGGAGCCGGGCAGTGCCGGCAGCCCGGTAAGTGCGGAGAGGGAGCGCGGGCCCAGGGCAGCGTCCACCCGCCCCTCCAAATCCTCCCGCAGCCCCACCGGAGGCACCGACGGCTTCGCTTAGACGGGACGAGCGGGGAGGCACAGCCGGGCGGACCCCGTTACCCCTTCCCCCAAAATCCCCTGTCCCGCTCAGCCGTCCCCGGCTGCGCCTCGCTGACCCCCGCGGGGAGCGGGGCTGCCCTCACCGGAGAGGCGGCCCCGCTCCCGGCGGCGGCAGCGGCGCGGCCGGCCGGGCAGCGCCGGAGCCCGGGGACGGTGTGCGGGAAGCAGGACGCGCATTGCTGCCCGTTCCTTGCCCGTAGCCCTGCCCCCGGCGCTGTGCCGCTGCGCTTCACTCTGGTTGGTTTGCGCTCAAATATTTTTAAATTTTTTTTCTCTCTCTTTTTTTTTTTTATTCCCCCCCCTCCCCACTTAGGAACCGCTCGAAAGCCCAAACAGCAGGGCCAGAAATATCCCCAGAGGAGCGGGGCGCGCACCTGCGGGCACTATTCCTTGCAGCCGGCGACCAGGTACAAGGCAAGGGATAAAACCATTTTGTTTTGCCTGGCAGGGAAGGAGAAGGAACCGGCAACGTGGCTACCGCGTATCCCGCCATAGCCCTGCCCCTATAGGAGCCCAAGTTCCTTAAAGTTCTTTAAGGTTTCAAAATAACAGCACCATCGCCTGGCAGGTGAATTATTTAGTGCGTATAGATTCCTCGCAAACCCTTTCATTTCGGTTCCAAATCTTCCCCAGCCCAGCTTTTGCCTATGGATGTCTCGATTTTACAACAATCAAGCGGGAGGCAAAGAGCGTGGCAATTTCTGCTAATCGATTTTCCATACAATGGGCCCCAGATGATGTTTTAAAATGTGAGAAACTAAAATGTGTTGGTTTAAATAAGACTTTTGCAATCAATAGCTTTTTTAAAAGGGGACTTTGATACCGGTTCTTTGAAGGGGATTCAAACGCCTTCCCTTCCAAAACAAAACAAAGCAGGAAAAAACAGCGACACCGGAAAAGTTCCGCCCGGATTTGGGGTTACTAAAGCGGAATATGGGGAAAGTAGCTTCAGGTGCGCAGCGCCGGGACCGAAGCCCCGGTCTCGCCGGTCCCGTTGCGCACTGCCGCCCCGGGGCTCCGCGCTACCTCCGCGTATCCCCGGGCCGCGCAGGCGGGTGTAGCCCCGCACCTCCCGCCCTCCTCCTCCCCCCCGGCCTCTCCTGTATTTTCGGGTGCGATTTACCCTTCCCCAGTGTCTCCGCGGCGCTCAGCACGTTGCGCCGGGGTTTATGGCGCTTCGGACAGGAATCCAGCCGCGAAAATACTCCGGCCCTTTCCCCACCGATATTTTCCTATGCTAAAAATCCTGTCGCCCCCCCGCGGCCTCCCCCCGCCCTCCGCTCTGCGCCCTTGGTGTCTTCTTTTTTTTGTTTTTTTTTAATTTCATGACAATTTTAGCTACAAGGTCAGGCCCCTTTCCCGCCGCTCCCGGCTTCTTTTTCTTCCCCTTTTTGTGGGATATATATATAAAAATTTTTTTTATTTCTTCCGTGGTGAAAAAATTTCCTCTCTCTGCAGAATCGGTTCCGGAGACGTTTAGGGAGAGGGACAGACCGGTGAGGCCCGTCGGGAGCTGCCCCCCTCTCCGCTGCCGCCCGGCTTCCCCCGGGCTCGGTGGGTCGGGCCGGGGCCAGGCTGGGAGCAGAGAAAAGCGGCAGCAACGGAGGGAAATCAAGCGGTGGGGCGGCGGTGGCGGAAGAATTCACCCCTCCACAGCCTTTCTTAATACTTTTCTCGTTTACCCCGAAACTTTAGGCTGCCCCGAAACTCGGCGGCCGGAAGCGGCGGGGCCGCGGCGGCGGCGGGGAGCGGGGCTGGGGGGGCGGTTCCATCCAATTTCGCCCCGGAGGGGCAGTTTGGGGAAAGACTGTTGCTCTTTTCGATGTAAATCCCGCAGTTTTCACCCGAACGAAGCGGCCCCGCCGAGGTCCGGCGCAGCCCGGGCTGGGGCCGAGCGCCCCCGGGGCTCCGCACCCACCCACGGCCGGGGGCTGGGCTGGGACCCCCCCCTGTCCCCACCTCCAGGAAAACCAACGGGGGCCTCCGGGAGATTCTTTCAACCGCAATTTGTTTTCAATAGTGCCCGGCGGAGCAGCACTGAACTTTACACCCTGGCAGCGGCGCGGGGCGGGCTCGGCCGCGCCGGAGCTTTCGGAGGGAAAACCGGTGAAAATCGCTGAGATTTCGCCCAGCTCCGAGGTGGGATATCATAATTACTATTTTATTATTATTCATTTTTTCCCGCCCTCCCGTCGCCTCACCGCCTTTCCTCCGTCGGGCCCGGCCGTCCCCGAGCCGTCTGGGTTGCGGGTGGATTTAATAAACCACAACATGAGACATGCAACGACTTTGTCGGTGCTCTGCAGGAAGAAAGGGGTGTCCCCTAAACCTCCGAAATGCCCCTCGCCACCCTCTGCTCTGCCCTTTTCTACTTTTCTCTCATTGTGCATTTCGGGGACCCCCAAACCTGAGTCTCTGAGCACCCCAAAGGCTCCTCGAGGGCTCCGGGGGACTCGGGGGGCCCGTGAGCACAGCCTCGCCGCGGGGCCGGGGACCAGGAGCCGGTGAGATGTGAAACATCGAGGAAACGAGACGAACCGGGCGCTTTCCACCGCGCTGCAGCGCATTTCTGTATCACACCGTGCACTGCAAGCACACGAATTCAATAGAGTTATTTTATACATAATATACATAAAAAATATATATAGGAAGAGGCCATATTTATGTTAGAATTATTCTATATATATATGTGTGTGCCTATATCCATGTTCTCTGTTTCTCTCTCCCGCAGGTATTTTCCTGTTGCCGCAGGGCTTCTTCTCCTGGCTCGGGAAGCATCTCTGCTTTTTTCGAAAAGATCTCGATTTTGGAGACTTTGTTCCCCAAGCCTAAGGTACGACCGCACCCCCGCGCCTCCCCCCGCCCCCCTCGCAATCCTGTTCCGGCTCGGCCGCACCGCGGAGCGGATCGGGGAGGGGATGCAGGGGAGTCGGGGGGCTCTCCCCGGCCCGCCCCCCGCCCCCGCTCCCTGCGGCTCAGCCACCGCAACAGGTACCTGCGGTCCCCGTGGGCAAGAGCCAGGGCAGGCAGCGGTGGGGACAGACAGGGATAGGGGACAGGCAGGGATGGGGACATGAGGCGGGGACGGGGCCGAGGTAGGGAGAGGGATGAAGCAGGGACGGGGACAAGACAGGGACAAGGACGAGACAGGGGTGAGGGAAGTTGGGAATTGAAGCTTAGACAGGGACAAGGCAGGGAAGGGGACAAGGTAAAACAGGAACTGAGGCATGAAGGGGGACAAAGCAGGGACAACGTGGGCACAAGGCAGAGACCTCCCGGCACCCAGCCAGACCAAGCAGCCACCCTGAGCTCAGTGGGGACGGGCAGCGGGTCCCCCACGGGATTGGGGTTCCAGGCCTGCCCCCAATCAGCCTGGCTTGCTCGGGTCGTGGTGTGCTTGTCACTGAAGTCATCCAAAACGGCTCATGTCCACCCAGGGCTATCCACCCTTACACACACAGGGACACACAGGAACACACAGACAGACACACAGACACGCAGTTCTGGCCGGCCACAGCCAATACCCATCACACAGACCTGTCCAAGGGCAACACGTGCATCAGCTGTCCCCAAACCCACACCCCCTCCTACCAAACTCTGCCGCTCTCCTGGGCACAAAGCCTGCGTGAGATGTCACCCCAAGGGCCAGCCTGGCTGGGGTGCGAGGCAGTGTCCCCCTTTTCCCCATGCCCTCCTCTCTCCCGCAGCAGTAATTGCTGCTGTATTTATCCAAACTAGGAGGGGGGTGGCAGAGAAAGACTTCGAAGAGTAATTTTCCGGGAATTCTCCTCGGTGTAATTGTCTTGATAATAAATCCAGACGCTTAGCTTGTGTATGAATTGCTTTTTACCATTTTCATTTATTATTGAACACAGTGGGGAGAAGGGAAAACGCAACAGGGCTCTTTCTTGTGAGAGAGAAGGGGTGAAGGGGCTGAGGAGACTATTTCTCTGCAGATCCGGGAAACCTGGGTGTGTTCATCATCTTGCTCTCTCTTTTTTGTGTTGTGGTTTTTTTGTGTGGTTTTTTTTTTTTTTTTTGGGGGGGGGGGGGGTATTGAAAACTAATTAAATAACCCGTTAGCTAACACATTAAATTAAGATCCACTCTTGGATTTAATGATGTCTGCGGAAGAATTGACAGAAATGTGAAGACAGACAGTCAATAGATTCCTTCCCCTGGTTACACTGTATAAATGTGATGAAAACAGATCTCAAAGAAGTGTGCCCCAACATGGCACCCACACAGGGATGGAGCTGTGGGGACACCTGTGGGTGTCTGAAGACAAATGTCTCCTGAAGCGGGTGCTGAGTTGGGAGATGGATGGCAGGACAAAGCTGCTGCTCCCCAGTATGGCCCGTGGGGGACTGAGGATAAGATACCTCCCTGAGACACGATTCAGGTTGGAGCAAGACCCCAACAAAAGCTTGTGCATCCAGGGAAGGGAGAAGCATCCCTCAGCTGATGTCCCCAGCTGTCCCCTTTGCAGCACCGAGCGATACGTTCCTTCATCCCCAGCACTTGGAGTGGTCCAGCGCAGCCTCATGCTATGTGGATGGATGCAAAGCTGAGCTTTTGCTTTGTCCTGCCTCCAGCAATGCAAACAGTGGCTGGCATGGGGAACATCCACCCATCGCTTTCTGCTTAAGCTCTCAGGTAAAGGTTACCTTAGTATCCAGGCTGAAGAAAATCAATGGCTGATACAGCATGAGATTCAGAAAGACAACATACATCCATCACGTAGGGATTCGATGGGCTTAGAATAGTCTTGTCAACAAATGATTGTTTAAACAGAATATCTCAACTGTTTATGGCACCCTTAATCCATACTTCTAAGCACCACTGTAACACATTGTGAGCACGGATTGTTCAGTAGAAACCTCCGTTGTTAGGTCCGGAGCTGCAGAACACTTAAGCGTATGCTTAAGTCTCTTAGACTTCAAATTAATCATGTACTTAAGTGTTTTGCTCAACTAGGTCTGGCCTAAGAACAAGGAAATACCTGTCATTATGTTAACAGATGAAGTTTTTGTTTGCTGCCTTTCATTTATTTAGCGTATAAAGGGCTAAACGCACGTGTGTGCTCCGGACACTGAGGCTTCTGGCTGATTTGTCCAGCTGGTGCACAAACAGACCCGGTGCCACCTGGATGTGGACATTATTTTGTAGCTCTTCCTTCTCCTCTGGGCACTGGAGTCTTTGACATGGTATTTGATGGAGGCTTTGGTGGTGATGGGTGAAAACCCCCTCAGGGGTTGAGTTAAATGATGCAGAGGGAAAGGGGAGCAGATGGAGAATGCTAAGAAAAAGGTGCAGAAGAGAATGATGAGCAGAAAGGCTCTGGAAAAGCATCACAGACTCAGGACAACAGCCATAATGTCCATGGGGGCCTGAGCAGGGACAGCGAGGGAGGTTGGTGGAGCCTGGACGCCTTCTGATGGAGATCTGCAGCTCCCAGCACAGCAAGGCCTGTGTCGCCCTCATCCCTACATGGTGGCTTGGCCATGACCTGGGCAGCAATTCCCAATGTCATCATTCCCTTCTTGTGTCTGTCACCTGCCTAGGCTGGCTCCGAGGTCTCTGGGCTGGGGAGATCTCTTGCTGTGGGCTCTACTCTCACCACTTGTCTCGTGGTAATTATACAACCAATTTAAGTGTGTTGGGAAGGGGGAGCTTCTGTTTCCTTCCCTGAATAACTGCAGCTTCAAAGTGAAATTGAAAAGAGGCTTTCAGGTGTTTGGGGGCTTGCAAGGGGATAGGGGCTTCTGAAAACACAGGACCTGCAGAACGAAAGATACAGTGAGAAAGGAGAGAGAGTGAAATAAACAAAGGAGCACTAAAGCACATATCAATATTTCTCCTCAAAATGTAGAATGCATTTTCTTTTCTTAAAAATTAGTAACCTCACTTTGTCAATGGACTCTCTCCCCTTCCCCATTTTCCCTCCCTCCCACTCGCCTCCCCTCCTCTTCCTCCCTCTCCTTGTCTGCAGAAGATGCTCAATGAAAACAAGCAGAGAATAAAAAAAGAGCCAGATAATCCTCAACAATTCCAGACCTGAGCTTTTTAATGGCCTCTCAGGGTTCATCTCCCAGCCACGTGATCTCTGCAGAGAAGGGGAACCCTCCCCGCTGGCTTCTGGCTCCGGTTCAGGTGTGCATCTTCATCCCATGCAGTACCTGGTGTGCTGTATTTGGGCAAATCTAAGTGTACGGCCTAAATTCCCCAGCAGAGATTCAGGCTGGACATGAGGAAGAAATCGTTGCCCCTGAGGGTGGTGAGAACCTGGCCCAGGTTCCCAGAGAGGTGGTGGCTGAACCATCCCTGGAGACATCCCAGGCCAGGCTGGACGGGGCTCTGAGCAACCTGAGCTGCTGAAGATGTCCCTGCCATGGCAGGGGGGACACTGGGGGAGCTGAGAAGGGCCCTTCCAACCCGAACTACTCAGTGAATCTGTGATTCTACGATCAAAACCGCTCCCCATCCAGCCGCTCTTGAAGGCAGAGCTGTTCGGAGACTTCCAGACCCGGAGAGCTGGGGAAAAGCAATCGTGGGAGCTCAGGAGCATCTGCCCTGCCAGGATGCTGTGGCTCAGGATCAAACCCGAAGGTTTCTGTGGCAGTGAAGACCAGGAATATTTTCCCCAGACGCTGCTCAGCTCTCGGGGCCAGTGGAGAGCTTGTCAAATATTGAGCAGGCGCATCAATGTTGCAAGCCCTAAGTGAAAGCAAAAATCAGTTAATGGTCTTCTCGAGCTGTCCTCTTGGAGTGGGGAGTCCTCGCGGAACCTGGGGCAGACGATTTGCAAGGGGTTGATGCGCTGCTTAGTAAAGTGATCATTCAGCAGCCATTAACATATGTATTAAACAAAATATCTGAAAAATCCCAGTGGGAAGAGGAAAAGCACTGCCCTGCTTCGAGGAAGCGATGCTATTTATCAGGGTCTGTAAATACCCACTTAAACCCCCTCTGGGAATTTGGGGAAGAGTTTTGGGACCTGACAGGAGATGGTTCCTCCTTCTGTGAGAATTATGTGAATTTTAATTTCTTAATTAGGAAAAAAAGCAAGAAGTTGAAAAAATATCAAAACCATTACAGACATTGTCAATCAAAGCAGGTGGCTTTGACAAGCTTTAAAGTTGTAGCTAAATTTAAGCCTGGGCAGTTTTTCAAATTTTCTTTTAGTGTAAATTAATCATGATTTTAAAACAAAAATAAAATCACATGGGGCTGGAAGAGGAAGATGATTCTTTTGGAAAGTGCTGCAGTGGGACAATCTGATGACTCCCACTCTTTTCAGGTGGCCAATGAAGTGTTTGAAAAGAGAGATTTAAAGAAGCAGCTGGGTCCTTTGGGAAAGGATTAGTTTTGATGAAATGACGTTTTTCTGATTTTCAAAGCTTTTGGAGAATCCCAGATCTCTGCTCATTGGGAAAATGCTTCAGATGTTCTCAGAAACAGAACCCTACAGTGACAGAGCTCTCAAGCAGTTGTCTCTCCTCCAATGTTTGTGTCCCCACCTCCTCCAGGTGAAAAATTAGTGTAGGACAAGAAAATTCACAAAATTACAGAACGGTTTGGGTTGGAAGGGACCTTCCCGGCTCCCCCAGTGCCCCCCCTGCCATGGCAGGGACATCTTCAGCAGCTCAGGTTGCTCAGAGCCCCGTCCAGCCTGGCCTGGGATGTCTCCAGGGATGGTTCAGCCACCACCTCTCTGGGAACCTGGGCCAGGCTCTCACCACCCTCAGGGACAACAATTCAAAAAGACAATTGCAGAGGAGGAGAAAATTGTAGCAGCAGAGTCAGAACAACTCTCCATGGCAAAGAACTTGGCTCCTTTTGTCACCCTGTGGCAGGATGGGGCCCACAGCTGAAATTCAGCTGTACCTGAACACCTCTGTGTAAAGTCGGAGTGAGAGCTTGTAACTGCACCTGCCTTGGGCTGAGTTATGGTTGGCTCTTCTAGCTGGGATGAAACTACCAGCAGTTTTCATTTACATTAAGACAATAACGTATCTTTAAAGATAATAATTTATCTTTATAATAATACATATTTAAAATAGGAAAATATTATACATATCCTGTGATGTTTCTTCCTTCAGCTGAAGGATGCGAGGTCAGACGAGGGTCCGTCAACCTGCACATGATAACACAAAGGTCAGATCAAAGACCCATGTAGGCCGGCTTCTTGTCTCCATTGGTGAGTATTAGTCCACCCAGACTCAACAAAGGGACTCGTTGACTCACCTTTCCATCAGGAATGGGTTAGTGAGCTCCTCCACTGGAGGCTTATCCTGAATCATTACGACAGAGACCCCCAGAGTCGTGTGTTGAACCCAAAAATTCAGCAAAGAGGTGACCCAGGGAACACATGACCCAGTGATAATATGGATGTACCAGTGTGGGGGACCCTGAGATTAACTGGAGTCAAGCAGGCTGAGGGTTGGGATCAGAGGTCCACCTACACTGAATAAGAACAGGTCTCATGTTTTCTGTCTGGGAAGCATCTTCGCATGTGAATTACCTCTTGTGATAGCTAATGAAAGTGGCTGGCTTTGATGATCCTGGAGAAAAGTGACTTTTCCTGGCTTTGGAGGGAGCCAACCTGCACTTGTGGAAATGAGGCAAATTGACAGGTGTCTCACAAGGGAAAGTGTCCACTTGTGAGCACTTCTGCTCCAGGATTAACCCCTCTGTCCTTTGGCTGTGTGAAGATAATTACAAAATAAGGGTTGTAAAGCTCTCGTACAAAGGCTTTGGGATCTACACACGACATCATCTGGGGACCATAGTAAAAGGCATCATTAGAAGCCACACACACACACGCACACGCACACGAGATGTATGGATCTGCAGTGGGATGGATTGAGAGCAGGATCAATATCTGTACAGTAAATACTCCGCAGCACCTGGGAAACAACTACCCCATGCCTGATCTTCATCTGATGGAGGAGAAGCAAAGCCCGGGCACCACTTTTAGGATGAGCTGTCGGAGGTTGCACAGATCATGCTGTTGGGGAGGCCAGAGGGGTCACAGTTCGGAGGCTTCTGTAGCAGCAAGATTACCTAACAAACAGCTCTTTGGAGAGGAGGGATGGACCTTGTCTACACACAAAATTGCAAGCCAAAATTGGTCTTGTGTAGACACCCTTAAATCATTTTAAAGCAGGTTGGTATTGGTTTGTATAATTCGATTCCTTTACCAAAGCGAAGCGAAATCGATGCAAATGGGGTTTACATTGATTTCAGTACATCCGCACAAAGGTTTTGCCCCAGTTTAATGAAATCAGTTTAAAAAACACACCTTTAGCTAAACTGGCATAACTTTGTGTCCAGACAAGGTGAGAGACAGAGGGAGAAGGGAAGAAGGCGTCATGATCTACCCTAAAAAGAGGCGAGGGTGAAGTGTTGATGAAGTGCGTGTGCAGGCAGCGCAGCTCCTGTCGGAGCAGGCTGCAGTGGCGCAAAGTGATAAGGAATGGGTCAATATAGTTTTCTCAAAGATTTTTTTTTTTTCCCCAAGAAAGGTTAAATGTGAGGTGATATCGATTTCCCTTTTTTCCCTGTCCCTCCTCTCGCCACCCCCCGGCCCCTTTCCCTCCTCCCTGCCCTTTCTCCACCTCCCCGCTGCCCGGAGCCATCCTTGGAGGAGGAATCGCAGCCCAAAGTGGCCAAGTGACCAGGGAGGACCACGGCGCCCGGCCGCGGTGCTGACCAATGGCTGCCCAAAGGAGCCCCCGTTGCTTAGCAACCCGCTGCTGAGAGAGAGGCAGAGAGCGCAAAAAAGATGGATTTTCAGATTGCAGCAGCCAAGCAGATCAATTCTGCAACATGGGCTACAGTGGCCAAGCGGAATCTCTCTTGCTCCCAGCAGGTATTGATCCAGCCATGCTATAGGCATTGAATGAGCTCTAATAAGTCCTGAGTAAACAGGAACAAGGACTTAAGTGATAGCCCAGCAGTCAAACATCAACTCCCTTTGTCTTCTTCTTCTTCTTCTTTCTCTTCTTCTTTTTTTTTTTTTTTATTTTGTTGTTTTGTTTTTAATTGCTGAAGGGTATGTGAGAAAAGGACAATAATGTTTACTGATAGAAAAATAAAGAGTCAGAATATCACTCCATTCACAGCCTGTGAGGGTTTGGAGAGGAAAAGTCCCTGCTTCAAAATCCCGGTTGGCTTTGCAGAGCGGTGATCCATGGACACACCGGGTGAATGTGGCTTCACTGGGCGCATCCAGGACTCAATGACAAGGTCCTTCAAAGTGAGATTTGCCCAGGACAGGCTCATGAGGGACTGCAAGTGTTCAGAGCTGCCCGTTTGAAGCAGGCATGGAGGTGGGCACATTCAGAGATTTGAGCTCAGGTGATGAGTGTCCTCCAGATCTCCAGTGCTTTGGAGGGGAAGATTAAAACTCCCTACAGGGACACAAAACCCAGGCCAGCCTTCAGGAAGGGGCCAGGAGCTGGGAAATTCCCCCTTTGTAGATGCCAGGGCAGGCAGCAAAGCTGGGTTTAAAGGACACATCCAGAGCCACAGGATGCTTGGGAAGACGAAGGGAGCAACTTCAGCTTTGGTTATGAGAGGGGCCTTGTTTGCTGGGGAGACATGCCAAGGATACAAGCAGAACCAGGCAAGGAGGAGTCTGGGTTGATCCAGGACCCTGATGTCAAAGAAGGGGACATGAAACAGCATTTGGGTGACACAACCAAGCTTGAAGGACCTGCTTTTGTGGGGAGCATGTGGCTCCGACCAAGGAAGTGCCCAGCTAAGCTCAGGTGAAGAAGGCTTGACTTGGTGGGTCCCAAACACACAGCCAAGGCTAGGCTTGTGCAAAAACCTCCATTGCTTGGGGTTTTCCAGCTGCTCTTTGCTCAGGGGACACAGTGACCAACCCAACACAGTACAAGAGCCTGTAAAACACCCTGTGGTCATGTCAGAACTCAATGTATCGTCTCTGTCCCTATCCCCACCTCCCTATGTGGCTGTTTCACTCTCTGCTCCATCCCAACACCTCCTCCTGCAGCATCTTCATTCCCCTCTTCCTCATCTCCAGCCCCAGCCCTCACCTCCCCATGGGCTCAGGGCCCTCCAGCTATTGTTCTCCATGTCTCAGCTTTACCTGTTCTCTCCCAAATTTCCTAAATTTCTACCTCCAGCTCCATGCACAGTGAATCCTCCAGCCGCTGCCTTCACCCAACTGAATAATTGCTGGGGTTGGGGCGGTTAGATCGCTGGCAGGAAGGACGCAGCTCCCATCCAAAGGGCTGGATGCTGCTCTCCAGTATCGCCAGCAGTTCCCAAGTGACACCAATTAAATAACTGGAGCTGCTCCAGATTTATGCCTGTGTAATCGAGATCACAGGCCAAGCCTGCCTCCAGCGATTACAGGACCGGGGAAACGAGAGCTCTTTGCTTGCACTCTGAGATCTCTCAGCCCACATTTCAGCAGCCTTCGTCATAACAGTGCTGATAATTAATTGGTCTGATATTAAGGTGGCTGGCTCCAGCACTCACCCGAGCTCCCTGCCGCAGTTTAACACCAGTTAAATCAAGTGAGTCCTTGAATCTTTAATGTGATCCACAGTGAGAAGGAGCGAAAGGGAGATGGACACCTCTGTGCAGATGCACACGCATGCGGGTGCACATGTGCGTGTTTGTGAGCGTGCACACGTGTGTCTTGATTGCTCCGGAGGCGGGCAAAGGAGAAAATAGACAAGTGCTGGCCCATCCCCTAAGATATTTGCCTTTTTCCCAAGAAGAGAGAAGATGTAGTCTCTTTTTCTGAAGATTTCTGCATTTCAAAGTAATATCAGAAGGGCTTGAAGCTTAATCTTCATTACCCAGGAGGCTGTAGGTATCAGGCAAAAGGAGAAAAAAAAATTGAATCGATACTGCAGTATGAATTTATTCCCAGGGGGGTCCAAGGAACCAATATTTTCCCTCCCTTCTGTTAAAGAGATAGCACCAGCCCGATGCAGAGGCCACACACGTTTGCTGCAAGAGTTATGCCGTGGCAATGGTTATGATGATGACGGATAAAAATCACGGGTGGTTAAATGATATCACCCGGTGAGTTGGAAGAAAAACTCCCAACTGGTCCGCAGCAGAAAACGATGTCTTTTATTTGCAAACGACTTGGTACATCCCTTGGCTCTGCGTGGCTGACGACCAAGGATTCAGGGATGATGCTTGGACTCAATGATCTTGAGGGTCTTTTCCAACCAAAACAATTCTGATACTGGGAGAAAAAAACCTCTCCTTTTCACTTGGACCACCCAAAGCTCAGCCTTTTCCTGCACAAGCCAAGTTAGAGAAACCTCAGGGACTCCATAGCCCTGAGCAAAACCAGCATCACGTTAAATCCACTGCAGTATCAAACCAGCCAGGAGAGCTGCGGGTTGGGGCTAAGTGATATTTGCTGAATTTTGGGAAGGGAGATGGGATCATGGGCTGTGCGGGCCTGGGACAGCGGGAGAACAGCGTGTCGGGTATTTATGGCCTTTCACTGCATGGCTCTAACCAGAGCTATCAGCTTCCCGCCACAATGCACCCAATCGTTTGAAATTTAAAACAAAATGTAAAACAAGGAATAATGGTAACAAAAAAGGCTTAATTAATTGAGGTAAATTGCATCACGATAGTGATTTCTCAGTAACACAGCTAAGTGCCCCATTATTCTGATTTCACTCAGTATTCATGGATACTAAATAAATCACAGGCCCGGCACTTACAGCCTGCTGCAGAGGGGCAGGGGGATGGGGGTCCTGCCATCTCCTCGGTCTATATGTCAATAACCCCAGCACTTCCCGAGTGTCCACCTTAAATGGCAGACAGAAAAATTACCATCAAAATAAATTAATTGTCCAGTGCATTTTTTTTCCTCTTCCTTTTTTTTCTTTTTTTTTAACCTTTGGAAAAATTTCCTCTGGAGATTCACTAGGAAGCTTTTTCCCTGCTTGTTTTCCTTCAGTACTGCCCCACTCTGTTTATCAATACCCTATTAATACCAGTTTATTTGAATTCATTTGTTTTCCCAGCGCTCGGGCAGCCCGGCTGCACCCAGAAGCGATGGGTTTGGCACCGCAGCCCCATGGCTGGCAGCTCCCAGGCATCATTTTTTTGTTGGGAGGGATGGGTGACCTGGTACCCGAGACCACGGTGAGGGCTGGGCACAGCCCATGGCCTGGGCTGAGGAGCACTTATAGGAGCTCAGCGAGCATTTGCTCACGGCTTTGCTCTTTCTGTCCGTGTTTGTGCTTTATCCAGGGCTGACGCTGCTTCGGGAGCAGATCGGAACCCTGCTAAGTGCCAGCCTGGAGCTGCCAAACCACAGTTTTGGGTGGTTTGATGCTATGCTGAGCTGGAAGGTTGGATCTAATGCTGAGGTGAGGAGGAGGATGCTGGACCGCAGCCCTGCAGGGATGTCCCCTCGATGCCTGGAGCAGGGTCCCTCATCCCAGCAACCCCAGTGTGGACCTGGCACTGGCAGCGGCTTTGTTCTCCTGCTAATCAAACCAGGCTGCGAAGCACTGCTGGATGTACCAAGTGTGTGCAACCCAGGGGCATCTCCTTCAGGAGCCGAACGATGGAAAAATTGCGATGAGGTGCTGCAGCCCCGTCACTCCTCCCTGCCAGAGCGGGGCTTGGTACGGCCAGCATCGATTTCGATAACGGGTCAATGGGAATCAGCAGCGGGGGGGCACAGGGGGTGCACAGACCCTGTGACAGAGAGGTTTCTCAGCCCACGGCTCGGCAGGATCCCACCATGTGATCCATTCTCAGATCTCATCCATGGCCCCCGCTGCTGTGAGGTGCTCGGGGTCGCCGGTGGCTTCGTCCCCTCTCTGCTACGAGCGGCTGCACGAGGAGGTGATGTTGTGCAGCCAGTGCTGTGGTGTCAGCACATGGGCATGGTGGGGAGGGGACATTTGCTTTTCCCCCTCTTTTCTTGTAAGCAGATCCTCTCTTTCCTCTCAAGCACCCCCTGAGCCCCCGTTCCCAAATCTCACCTACATCCAGCCCAGCCCTCTTACCACTGTGCAATTCCTATGGAGGGGCTGCTGTTGCAAGGGGCCCAGGAATCAATTAATCAATCGTAATCAAGATCCCAGGGTGTAATCATAATTAATGTTCAGCCCTGATTGATCATGTCATGGTTTTGCTGTGTTCACGTGATCTGGGATGATAAAACTGACGGTTTAATGGTGCTTCTGCAGATCCCTTCCCATTTCCAGCCCTACCCAGGGCTGCCCCTTCTCCTGAGGAGGGAGACAGGTGACACACCAGGAGGCCTAAGGAGACATTTGGGGAGGGGGACAGCATGGTGGGATCTTGTGGGGTCAGGCAGTCTCAGGGTTTTTGTGCACAGGTGGGTGACAGCAGTACACTGGGTGGGCACCCTTGCCATGATGGAGGGCATCAGGATGACACCCATGGGGTGGGTGTCACTACTGGGTGCCACAGGTGGCACTGGGAGGGGTCAGCAGCCCTGTCCCCAACTCGTTGCTCCCAGGAGCAGCACCCAGCTGTGCTGGTCTCCATCCAGCCAAAATCACGGGGGCCAGCAGCCGCTGGCTGGGAGCCCTCTGAATGTCACAAACACGGTGTAACTAGACGTGGATCAATCCATCAATGCACAGCGGTTAAATAGTGCTGCGCTCACCTCCCTCCAATTAAACTATCATTTCTGATAGATCCCTTTGTGTCTCTGTCTCCCCGTCGGGCTGCTCTGGCCAATGACGATGCTCCCTTCTCCTGTCACAGCTGGATGGATGCTGGGCGCAGGCATGGAGTGTTGGAGGGATGTGGAGTTTCCTTCCATGCAGACCGGGTGCCCTGCTGGGCAGACTGGGAGAGGACAAGTCCTGGGGATATTAAGAAAAATTTTTTCCTGGAAAGAGCTGTGGGGCATTGGAACAGGCTGCCCAGGGCAGTGCTGCAGTCACCATCCCTGGAGGGTTGGACAGACAGATGAGGTTCTCAGGACATGGGGCAGTGCCAGGGGTGGGTTAATGCTTGGACTTGATGATCCTGAGGGTCTCTTCTAACCAAAATGATTCTATGACCACCCGGTTCCAAACCCCCTTTGCAGGTTGGGGCTAATTCCACAGCACCTGCCCAGATCAGCCGTGGTGGCACGGCAGTGGGAGCTCAGTGTGGCCGTGAGTCCAGTCCCCCCAGTCACCCTGGGCATCCAGTACTTGGCTCAGCCCCATCCAAAGAACCACAGAACCGTAGAATCATTTCAGTTGGAAAAGACCTTTAAGATCATCGAGTCCAGGTGTTAAAAATCTTGATACACATCTGCTAGAAGGACGATGCTTGATCTCAACAGAAAATGGTGGCTTTTGTCTGGAAGTCTTTCAATAACATTCCACAAAAATTTACATTCAATGCTCGCATGTCTACCAGTATGAAATTTTGGAGCCCCTATTATGCAGAATATTTAAATTGCTTTTAAATTCATGATGCTGAGAACATTTGGAAGCAAGTACATTCATTAATAGAAACTTCAGCACTGGTGAAACTACTACAGTTATCCACATTCAAGTTGGAATTAAATTTATAAAAGAAGGGAGACTAATAGGGACTTCGTGGTAACAGCACAATAGTGATCCAGTGAATCAGTGAATTTTGGGGTTGCCATATGCAGGGACACGAGTAGGACTAATGATCCTTGTGGGTCCCTCCCAACTCAGGACATTCTACAACTCTAAACTGAGGCTTTTATTTTCTGAAATGCTCTTCTGTTATTATGACTACAGTGTAGTGAAAAAGAATCTGTGAAAGTGGGTCCATATTCAGGGCATGGAGGCACCTCAATTTTATGCTGCCTTCTAAAGGTGATTCACCTTGAGAGCTGAATTCATGTCATCTCTAGCCTATATCTGCACAGGTTGTGGGATGATCCGAGCCCCCTGGAATGCACAGAGCTTTGTCTTTAGCCTGCGCTAGCAGCTTAGCATTGGTTCTCACCGGGATGCCAGAAATTCTCCCCTTTTCTCCTTTCTGAGGGGCTGTGGGACCGGGTGCCTGGCTGGGGGGTCTCACCAGGGACCATCCTGAGGGATGTTGGGAGCACCCAGGGGATGCGGCGGCAGCAGGGCCAGGAGGAAACCTGCGGAGCAGAGCTGGGTATTGATTTCCCATCGATCCCACGCAACCACATTCTGCAGCGGCTGCTGTCCTACATTTCAATCCCACACCTTTGCCTCTGACTTTAATGGGCTTCATCACAGCCCAAAGCTTTATTTAACCAAAAGGGGAGGGAGATAGCAGGCGGCTGCCAGAAATCAGAGCAACCCAGCCCTTGGGGTCTGCCTGGGCATGGCTGCATCCTCTGGATCCCTCACAGCTCCAGGACAGGCTCCCCAGAGTATTTCGGGGGATGAGCCCATGCACCCGCAGCCCTGCAGTTCCCAGCTCCAATGGGAGGGTGCTGGGGGTGTCGGTGACAGCATCTGGCTCTCCAGCAGCTCTTCCACCTCAAGGTCTCTCTCCAGTCCATCCTTGCTGTACCTGCACAATTCCATCTTCTGAACAAAGAGCTCCAGCTGATGCTGGAAGGGCAAAATTAAGCTCCACCTTAACGGGGATCTGCATAATTACGTGTGCATGTGGAAGCGCCGCACACCCACCCACCCACTCACCCTCAGATGTGAGGTTACAGACAAGATTCATGCACCCGCGACAACTGGGAGATGAATATGGAGAAGCTGGATATGGCCGAGGACGCCTGCGTCTTGCTTGGGCGTTCCTGGAGCATCCATCACAGCAGCAGCAGCCCCAGCACCTGCGCGGCCCTGTCCAGCCAGGTCATGAGCAATCCTGATTTATCCTCTGCACTCCACCCTCCCAATCGCATTTTTAAGCCTCCCTGGACCACGGCCCTGTTGCTCAGATTAAAGAAAATGCAATTGTGTTTTTACGTTTAAAGCACTGTCCCTGCACACACAGGGAGCAGGAGGGATCGAGGATTTGGGACCAGGAGGGATAGAGGACCTGGGAGCAGGAGGGGTGGAGAACCTGGGCACTGGGAACACCTCAGGCTTTCCCTGCAGCAATGGGCTCCCATCCCAGCTCCACTGGCCCCTTTCATGTCTCATCCCAAGAAACCTTTTATATCAATGGGAGAAACTCAAAGCCAATGACAGCCTCTCCCAAAGAGCCCCCATCGCTGTCCCATTGTCCCCCTGTTCGGGGGCACCTCGGAGGGGCTGGGGGGACCTCGCTGCAGAGCCAGCTCAGCATCTCCCAGCCCACACGGCTGTTCTCTCCCTGGGGCTGACTATGGATGCTGTGTTTATTTTTGATTTATGCCAAGCTGAAAAAAGAAAAGAAATACATTTTCTTCAATTATTAATCAGTGAGGTGTGAGAGGGGGACACGAGCTGGAAATTAACTCTGTGACCTTTGGGGGTGGGTTTTTAGTTCCCTCCACTCTCTGGACCAGTGCGTTTTACCAGTCCTCTCAACAAAAATGGGGCTGCCTCTGCAAACATCTCCCAGGAGATGTCCCTAAGGCTGTTGAGGGTGTTCAGATGATGGGGATGGTGCCCCAGCCCAGGATATTTGGACACCCAAAGCTGCCCTGGCCCTGCGGGTATGCAGTCACACCCCCATACGCCTGAGCCCAAAGGGTCTCTCTGATGCCAACGCACCTTCCCTGTTCTGCTCCGACCCACCACACGCTTCTGATGCCTCTGGGTATCCAACTGGCCCTTGATCCTGCCATGCACAGGTTCTTGGGCAGGACAGGACACCCCAACCCATATCTGCTCCTACATGGCAACTGTCCTGGAGAGACAAGGGCCCTCGAGGGAGCAGGAGTGGGTGCCCCACAGCTCCCCACACTCACTTGGGTGCCCTCAGTGTGCTCCAAGGTAGGACAGAGACCACATCTACCTCTCCCTCCTTTGGCTCTTGGCTTCTAGTCTTGGCTTTGGATGGACACCCAATTTTAGGCATCTAAGGAGGCTTTGGCAAGACAGCTGCTGGACAGGAGAGAGGAGGGTTTTTGGAGTGCTCTTCCACCCTCCTGCCTCAAAAACACCTCCTAAGCCAACATGCAAGGCTGGAGCCCAGCCTACCACTCGCAGAAGGCAAGATGACCCTGAGGCTAGCAGGAGAACACAAAATTGGCCTTGGGATGTTGGAGCATCTCTGCTGCAAGCGCGCTCTCGCCTCCCTGCCCCCTCCTCTGTCTCTCCCTCCCTTCCCGAAAGCAGCACTGCGGCAGCACACACCAGCAAACTGATCAAGGCGAAAGGACTGATCAATAGGCGTATTGAGCACTTTTCAAGGTACGGTGATTTTTGCGGATTCAGTGCTAACCTCATGCCGGAGCCCAAAGCTACCTCCTCTCCCTCAGCACCATCAACCTCTCCCAGCACATGTCCTGGTCACCCGCTCTGAGCTGGCAGGGGCACCCAGCCTGCTCCCAGGAGGAAGCAGAGACCCTACAGGCTTGAGTCACTGGTGACGTTTCAGTTGGAGGGAGAGGGAATCATTAACAGCTCCTGGGGGTGGTTCTTCACAGTGGGTTCATACCAGCCTTGGGGACCACAATGATCTGGACAAGAGGAAACGGCCTCAAGTTGCGCCAGGGGAGGTTGAGGTTGGATCTGGGAACAATTTCTTCCCCAAAGGGCTGTGGGGCATTGGAACAGGCTGCCCAGGGCAGTGCTGGAGTTACCATCCCTGGAGGGTTGGACAGACAGATGAGGTTCTCAGGACATGGGGCAGTGCCAGGGTTGGGTTAACGGTTGGACTTGATGATCTTGAGGGTCTTTTCCAATCAAAATGGTTCTGTGATGATTCTATTATTCTATGAACTTGTGGAGTTTGGAGACTCTTAGAGAAGTGCAACCAAGCTGTGAGACTCCCAGGGATGGGGATAGATGAGCTGGGGTCATTGCGATGGTGGGAAGTGGAGGGCTGAGGACAACTGTTCGCAGCTCCTGGGGCTGCACCGAAGGTGACAGTGGGAGCGGGGAACCCTTGAGCAGCCTGTCCTTCTCAGCAGATGGAAGGGCAGGGTGAGCGAGGACCTACTCTGTGTTTGGTGGCATCACAAGAGATGGGGCTGGAAGGGACCTCTGGAGACCCTCACCCTGGCCAAGTGCAGATCCCAGGAGAAACCCATGGGATTGACTCCTGGCCAGGCTGGATCGACATCGCCTGCGCAAAGGTTTTGATGGAAAAGGATCTTTGCATCTGGCATTCTCCAGCTCGCTGACAGGAGAGGGATGGGGAAGGCAGATACGCAGAGTGGCTGATAAGGTGCTTGGAAAGATAACACAGAAACTAAGCAGAACTTCATGGTCAGAGCTGCTGCTTTAAACATGTCCCAGCCCCTTCCCGACTGAGACATGGGTAGATATTGCACCTTGTGAGGTAAAAATAACACATTTAATGAAGCTGGAAAAAGCATCAATTGTGTTTTGTTGGAATTGCAGAGACCTCATTGCCACGTTCCTCATGAAAATGCTTTGGCGTTGCAACAGATAGGAAAGCCTCATGCGTTGATTTGCAAAACGTGCTTTAAGCAAGAAAACCAGCAGAAAACAAACAAAACTTGAATGTTGTTCCGCACCCCCAGATTTGACCTTTATTGCTCTCACACAGCTCAAGTTTTGCAATTTTGGTCACCTAGGGGAAAAAAATAAAGGCATTTTAACCTTGCTGAATTTTTAACAGAAATTTGCCATCTAAACATAATTCTGCTCCAAAATTTTGGGTGTTTGGGAATGAATGGTGAAGGGGACATACGTTGCTCTGGGCGCTGCAGATGCATTTAGAGGGGATGCGATGGACCATTTGCCTCTCCAGCATTGCCTTTGATTTAAGAGAAGGCAAAAGTCTGTATTTGGAGTAGAAATAAATGTCTTTACTCACTTTAACCTGGAGGGAAGGACGTGTCCTGGCCCCTGTCCCAGTGCCACTCTGGGAGGACAGTGCTGGTATGGATTTTTGAGGGAGGAGAGCAGCGGGGAGGGCGAGGGATGCTCCCTAATGCCATTTCATTTCACTTAGCAGCACTCCGCTCACGCAGTCTCCAATACGCTCATCCGTCACGCTCCTCGTTAGGGGAAATCTATTTTTAAAATCTCTAATTTTTATTTTAAAGTCTAATAGAGCTCGGTGGTAATTTTCACTTTAAATAACGATTACGCACTTTGAAGTACCGGGTGCACCTGGGCTCCGGACTGAGTACCCCCGCCAGCAGCAAGGAGTGGTCGTTGGCTGCTCTTCCCTCCTGGCAGGACCCAAGTGATGGTGCTTGGTGCTCTGCAAGCACAATTTCTATTTGCATCCATTATTTCAGTCCTTTTTATAGTCTGAAGGAGGGGTTTGGGGCAAACTTTTATTTGGAAGGCTCGATAAGGCCCTTAAGCAGAGATGGTCACACGAACTCCATCACTGCTTGCAGAGGGGCTTTGCTGGAGGAAGACTGGATCTTGGGAACAATTTCTTCCCCAAAGGGCTGTGGGGCATTGGAACAGGCTGCCCAGGGCAGTGCTGCAGTCCCCATCCCTGCAGGGTTGGACAGACGGAGATGAGGTTCTCAGGACATGGGGCAGTGCCAGGGTTGGGTTAACGGTTGGACTTGATGATCTTGAGGGTCTTTTCCAATCAAAATGGTTCTGTGATTCTATGATTCTATCTCCAAGAGATGCTCCCCAAAGAAAAATGTTGTGGGATGAAAGGGGTTCAGCCACCAAAGTTCCTGACCCGGCTGCCCACATCCTCTCACCTCTCCTGCCTTCTCCTGCTCTCTGCCACCACCGTTTCCCATCTTCCTGACCCCAAACCATGACCACAGAGTCACCGGTGTCCCTACGTACCCAGGATGTCTCCACAGGGTGTCGTGTCCCTGACAAACCACTCCGCTGAAGAGTGGGTTTTCCCATGCAAGATGCCAGGGTGCTCCATGGGGAGATTGTCCAGCGGATTGGCTGGGGGAATCCTCTATTTTGGAGCATCATCCACCCAGCCAGGACCTCCCCGTCTGGCCAGGGAGCTGCAGTCCCCAAGTAAAACGTGCAGCAACAGCCCAGCTCTGCCAGGAGCTCTACATGTTTTCACTGCAGCCCAGCAAAAGCCCTGGAAGCTTTACTGGAATGGGTGTCCACGGCAGCAGAGCACCCAGGGAGCGGTGGAGAGAGTGTGGCTGTCGGGCACCCAAGCTGCAGCACTAGGGTTGAGACACCACCTGGGTTTTTGGCAGGGCCGTATCCCCCTCCCTAAGCACCCGAGTTGCTCTGGAGCCTTCCCCTTCCCTCCTCCTCCTCCCCTCCTCCTTCAGCAGCAGCTTGTCTCCTGCACATCAACTCGTGATGCAAGGTCTCAGCCTATCTGGTGGGACTGCCTCGAGCTGCTCGAACCTCCCAGGAAAGTAAACTCTCCTCCCTCTCCCCTTGTGCCCATCAAGCCCCATCCATCCCCACCCACCCTGACAGCTGCCGTCTCCCTTTCTGCCCGGCTGGTACCCAGAGGATGCCCGGGGAGGGCATAGCGAGACCCCACCAACCCACCCGAGCAACAAGCAGAGAAAGAGATGCAAGGATGGAAAATTCCCCTTCATAATTAATAAATGAAGAATATTGTTGTTAATCGATGTAGCTGTGAAGAGAATATCGATCCCAGCCGCATGCTATTTTTTGTGCGGCTTAGATTTTTACACCTCATTTAGAGGCAGGTCTCTCTGGGGACCTCTTAACACCAAAAGATATTTGCAAGAGTCCAAAGTGAAGGGAAGAAAAGGGGGGAAAAAGATTAATTATTACCAAGACTGGAGAATTATGTGTGTCCCCCATTGTGGCCAACTGCAGTACTGATTTGAATATTTGATTAATAGCAAATTATAGCCACAGTTGATAACTTATCTCTATGTTGGCTATTTAGTAAACAAGTGGGAGCCATTAGAAACATTTTTAATATTAATCCCAGGAAATTATGTTTATGAAGGCAGCGGCTAACCCTTTGAGTGCTACAGCTCTGCGAGGAGGACTCTGTCGCGGGAGGGATGGGATTGACCCTGGCAAGTCAGAGTGAAAACAGCAGCACCACGGTTGTTATGGGGGGACACCTGTGCCCCATGGCATTTGCTGGATGTGGGATGGCAAATGTTGCAAAAAAACCCAACAAAACAACCAAAACCAAACAAAACAACCAAGGTTCCACTTTAGGAGATGAAGAAAATAGCGAAGGGTGCGGGATTGTGTGTAGGGACAGCCCCGGGGGTGGAAGAGGATGGGACAAGCCCCTCCGGGACATCCCACCTCTGGCAGGGTGCTCCCAAAGTGGGCCTCTGCTCCTTCCTCCCAGCGCTGCTTCAGGGACAGCTCTGTCACCTCCAGCCACGGGAGCCCTGGGACAGCGGGGACCGGGATGAGCCGTCCCAGCCGGGCTGTGGGAAGGGGAGCAGCGTGCCCGGGATGCGCTCCCTCCTCCACGCTCCAGCAGGGCTCCCGCATCCATCTCCTCCTTCGCCCGTGATAGGCCCTGGTGCTGCAGATCCATGCAGATCAATGCAAAATTAATTAGAGTAATCAACTCAGCTGTACCACAGAGATCATACAGGCAGGGTTTTAGGTGACTAATTGGTGGAAGCTGACAGCCAGTGTCCCTGGTGTCTTAGAGGTGTTAACACTTTTTTCTCTGTAGATTAATTACCTTTTTCCACCTTTCACTTGATGGGTCCGTCTGTGCCACACTGTTTAGGGGGAGCGGTGATTGAGGCCAGGCCTGATGAGCATACCATGGAGGGTGGTGCCTGGATTTGGGAGGGGGCAGGAGCCTGGGTTTGCTTTGTGGGTGACAGATTTGGCACCAGCAGCCTGATTAGGGGAGGGACAGGTGTCCCTGTCACTCCTACTGAGCCTCCAGCCACATGTCATGGCAAAGTCACCCTTGTGGACATGTATGGCACGGGGACGCTCTCCTGCTGTTACCTTCCCGGCTGGTCCATGGCCACATGCCCCTCAGCTTCTGTCTGAGGTCGGCGTTTGACACCACCAGACCGTCGTTCAGCAAAGGCTGACGTCCGCACCACAGACTTGAGGCTACTTCACAGGTCCATGAGGAGCTTAAAAGATGGGTTTGTTCTGAAAATACTGACATGGTGTCTCTGAGACAGAGACCTTATGACACATGTGCTGCTGGGATCCAAGCTGGGAACAAGGTAGATGCTCTTAATAGCATGGGTAATTAATCGTTGCCGATTATCTAGCACTAGAGATGGGTTCTCCATCACTTGGAATCTAAGTTGCCACTGGGCACCTTCTTCTTGGGTGTGTCCTGGCTCAGACAGAAAGTATAGCTTGAGCGAGAGGTGGACATGCAGCGGTCCCTTGTGATGATCCTTGTGACCTTCACACCCCTGACTCTGGTGGCAGTGGGGAATCTCTCCTTTGCTTCATCAGATGATGGCTCAAACCACGCATGAGTGACCCAAGGTATCTGCTGCCTTAGTGAAACATGTCAAAGGTGTCAGGCAGACATGGAGGAGGGTGGCAGAGTCCTACTCCTAGTCCAAGACTGTTGGAACTGAAAACAAGTTGAGCCCTTGGGTGGCACTTGTCTCCTCAAGTCATGGGAGCAGTGGCAGAGGGGACCTTCACAAGTTCAGGTCAGCAGCAGCTTTCCCCAGCCAAGCCTTGGGCTTTGGCTGCCCAAAACCAAGGTGTTAAATCCAGACCAGTCACCCGCATCACATTGATGAGAAGGATCGTCACCTCCAGAGAGCCATTTGTCCCCTCTGACGGGTGGTGTCCGATAGCCAGGATGAATTGTCCTCTGGAGGAGGCCCCATCCAGCCATGCTGGCCACTTCACTCTCGTCCTGCTCAGGTGATGGGAGATGGATCCTGTCATCATTGATCAAGAGCTCAATCTCAGATGAAAGTTTTATCGGCAGAGAAAACCGAGAGCAAAGCGGGCGGTACAAGTCAGGGAAGCAAAAACATCCCAGCCCAGGCCATCCATCTGGGCACAGCACAGTCAGCCCTGGTGAAATGTCCTACTTATGTGAACAAGCAGGTAAATGGAATCACCAGAAGCTGATATTTCTGTTCAGGAGCATCCTGAGAGGGGATTATAGCCAGGGAATGTCAGTTCTTGCCCCTAGGAGCTCAGCAGCATGGATAGATAGATGCTTAGTGACTCCTTGACAGAGCTGACACCTGACTCCACATCTCAGCAGTGTCAGACACGCATCAAAACTGTACAATCCTGCCTTTTTATATATTTTTCTTAAAACAAAAAAGCAAAACGCCATACATTTCCTCCAAGGGAAAACACAACACTTCCAGGAAAAGTACTTCCCTTTCCATGTGGCTACAGGAACCACTCTCCAAAAATCAAATTTCCAGGTGTTCTGGCTTCCCCAAGGAGGGGGTTAAGGGTGATTAAAGGGCTTGTGCAGAGAAGGTGACACTGTGAATCTGTGTCCCACAGCGTGGTCCCCACCCTGGTGGGCTGTGATGGAGGACGGGGTATGCAGAAGGATGCTCATGCCTGACTGTGTTCCCCATCTTGGTACTCAATTCCTGGTGGCACCAGGTAAGTCACACAACCTCAGTGAGCTCAATGCCTCCGTCAGACACCGATGTGCACCCGGCACCGGCTGTGCCGAGGAGTGAAGATTCACTGCTGGCTTGGGCCGTGATGGCTGGTTCGAGCACGGTGACCCTGCGTGGGTAGGGGCATGAAGGAGGGGGATTACTCACTACTCAGCTCCAAGCACCAAAGCCAGCACTTTAGAGTGCTTTCATCCCTGAAAGCTTTGGCAGGGAAGAAAGGCGAATGGACTGATCCCCCAACAGCACTGTAAGTGCTTTCTTTTTTTAACAAAGCGTCGGCGAGGTGGGAGGACGGGGGCGCAGGCTGAGCGGCACAACAGCCTCCGAGCAAACCCTGCACCGGTGCGAGGCACGACCCCTCCTGCAGTGGGTTATCGGGATTTGCCCAACCTTAAAAATAAATCTTCTTCTGTTTCCTTTTACAGGGCCTTTCAAGCTCTATCCCCCAGGTCCTCGTGGAGGGTAATGAACGCGCAAGGTATGGCTTAGAGCTGCTTGAATTATTCATCGGGAATAATATTTGTTGCCCTTTTCTTCTTGTGGTGAATCGATGGTGATTTATGGTAGAGGGTCCCAGCTACTGGGGGACCCTGTATGGGTTAGTGTCAGGGTTGAATCAACGGTTGGACTCAATGATCTTAAAGGTCCAACCAAAACGGTTCTGTGATTCGACAATTATATCTCCCGAGCACCATGCAGCCCTCCAGCTCCCAACACCAGCAGTGGTGGAGCCGAATCCAGGGTCTCATCCTTCATCATCCACCACCTCAAAGTGACAGCAAGGAGGTGGCTCTTGCTTGTCAAGGTGGACAGTGTCATGCAAGTGGTGCCCTTAGACTGGTCTGTGGGAAGGAGAAGAGCGCTAATGCAGTTTTGAAAACGAGGCCACTGGTTAAGTGCCCCTCATGGATATTTCCCCCCCCATCTCTATTGTTTATTATTGGAAGTTACAAGTAGTTAAAGACCTCCCCAATTATCCGGGAGCCACTTAAGAGCAATCGAGCACCTGTCACCCACTGAATGGGCTGCATTGCCCTAATGACAGGAACAGAGAAAAGATGCAGGTCAGCAGTGATGGGGATACTGGCGATTTACAGTTTTGCGGTGCCAGCTCCCAGCTCCGAGGAGGGCGGAAAAATCCACCCGAAGAGGCAGAAGGAGGAAAGGAGCCACGAGGAGTCTCCCTGGGGGTCCCTCATGGCATGGGTGGGACATTCGGTGACCACAGCTTGAGGGTCACCTCTTGTTTTGCGGAGCTCTGCAGCTCGCAGCATCCCAGGGGATGTGAAGCAGGTCATGCCATTAACTGCTCAGTCCTGTAAATACAAAAGAAAAAATCCAAGGAATCTTTCACTGATCATCAGCCAGCATAGAAAAAAAAAAAATATCTATGCTTTCTTTTTCTGCTTTCGAAGAATGGCTGCCTACAGGGGTTTACATCCCATGCTGGGGGGGTTCTTAGGCTGCTGAAAGGCTGGAGGTGTTGCAAACCCCCAGAGCATGAACCCGAGGGATGAGCTGCAGCCTCTGGGCAGCGGAGTGATTGTGTTTCCCAAACAAGGCCATTTCAGACAGCTGTGGATGTGGGATCTTGAAAATGATTGCTTTTGAGGTGTCATTTTTATTAGATTCATTATAATTTCTATGTAATATAAACATACTAAATGGGTCAATTGTATAGAATAGCAAGAAAAATAAACACAAAGCAATACCAGCAAAACCTGATGTGATGTAACTCCGTCATGAATGAGAAGATACATGCGTAAAACACCACAAAAATCATATTGTAGGAGGTTGTACTCAGCTCTGTGCCACAAAGCCTGGTCCCCTCTCCCCAGCAAACCAAGTCCAAAACCAGCCTCTTCTCTCCAACTGTGCCTGATGGACAGCTTCAACCAGGAATCACCTTCTTGGGAAAAAAGAGATATTCCTCACAAGTGGAGAAGCCTGCCTGTGCACAAACACCCTTTTCTGCAGGCAGCTCTGGCTTTGGATACGCGTTTTTGGAGCAAGGATGTGATAAGATGTTGGTGGAGCCCTGTGTTGTCCCCCATCAGTGACCGCCTGAACTGGGGTGCAGTGAGCTGTCCCCTGGGGAGAGGGGACAGGGAGACGTGGGAATGGGGGAGAAGGTGCCAACCTGGAAAAGTTCATCGATAGAAACATAAAATTAAAATAATTTGCGTCAATTCTGCTGAGTGGCTGTTAGGCTTAATTGTTATTGACTTGTCACTGTAATTATTAAGGCTCACACAGAGCTCAGCTGGCAAAGGAGGTGGGTTTGGGCCCCCCACACATACAACGTGTCCCCCCATGTCAGACAGGGCTGGGAGGGCAGTGACACTGGTCCCTGTGTGGCGCAGGGACACGTTAGCTCCCGGTTCTTGGAAACAGCCCCCAAGAAGTCATCACTGGAGAAAACAGGAGAGATTTCGGCCATTTTCAGTGGGCAGGAGTGAGAGAGAAAGAGCAGAAGGGAAGATGGAGAGGAGATGAATGAGAGGACAATGGAGGGTAGATGGCAGGAACAGGAAGGGATGAGGAGGTGGCTCTAGAGATACCCTGTAAATGCTGCCGATGCTATTTGCTCAGTGCAGTGCCGGGTAATTTTCTCTCCTCCTTCCTCCAGCCTTTGTTTCTGCTGCCAGCGCGGACCCCAAGCAGCAAAGGAGCCTGATCAATAGGAACACGGTGTTTGCATGGATCATACATGCGAAGAGCACGTTCCCGGATCAATGCTGAGGTCTCACAGAAGGAGAGGAAGGGAGGGGGAAAAAATAATAAAAAAAAAATCCTGCCAGGATGCTCATCACCACAGGATGTACCGTTTCCATGGTGATGGGCTGCTCTCCCGCCACCCCGTCCTCCGCAGCGATGCTGGGGACCCTGCTCAGCACCCCAAGGTGATGCAGCCATCCCGCTGAGGTCTCCACCGAGGAGTGATGGGGTCCAGCTGTCCTCATGGCCACATGGGGGGTCAGCCCCCTGGTTGGCTCTACCCACAGGCTGGATGAGGCCCCTCATATGATGTGACACGGAGTGCCACCGCGGTACAGCCAGCAATGGAGAAAAGCCTCATCCTGATTTTTCCTCCTTCTGACAGGTCACAGCCACAATTGTGGGTCCCAACCACCTGTGCAGGATCCCCGGCTCCACCTCCCTACCTGTCTCTTTCCCTGGGGGCTCGGGGAAATTAGTTAGATTGTGTCTTTGAAGTGCTCTGGAAATTAAAAGCACTTGAGAAAAGTGGTCAGAAACCTTAACAGAGCTGGAGGTTGCCCAGCCAAGGATGGACATCCCTGTCTTTGTTTCCATGCGAGAAAAGACACCCAGGGCCACTTATCCAGGGCCTGTTGCGATAGAACAAGGGGTGATGGTTTTAGACTAAAGGAGGGACATTCAGGCTGGATATGAGGAAGGAATTGTTGTCCCTGAGGGTGGTGAGAGCCTGGCCCAGGTTCCCAGAGAGGTGGTGGCTGAACCATCCCTGGAGACATCCCAGGCCGGGCTGGACGGGGCTCTGAGCAACCTGAGCTGGTGGAGATGTCCCTGTCATGGCAGGGGGGGCACTGGGGGAGCTGGGAAGGTCCCTTCACACCCAAGCTATTTTATGATTCTATCCTCCCAAAGCCCCCAAAATCACCCTTTTGGGCCTTGCCCAAGCCATGGACTACTGGGGTTTTCTCACCCACTGTTCACGCTGGGTTTCACCCATGGCTGACGGAAGGCTCTCTGTGCAGCAAAGCCAGCCAATACTTCTCAGCCAATAAAGTTATCTAAGGGTAATCATTAAGCCCTTACAAGCAATGCAGCTCGTGTGGAGCTGGGGGAGACAGCGAGTGAGATACTGCTGCAAATGCCCTTGCAGAACACAGCTGACCTTGGTGAGGAGCTGGTTTGAAGAGGGGCTGGCTGGAAGCACCCAGGATCACAACTGGATGAGAGCATTGAAAGCAGCTCCCGAGCATCACCAGCCCATCCCTGAAGTTGGGCGGTTGTCCTCCGTGAAGGCAAATCCCACCTTGGAGCCACAGAGCTGGCCTGAGAGTGTCTCTGCCACGGTTTGCCTTAGCATCAGCCCGGCCCCTGCTGTTGCTTTGAAAAGTTTGTTTTGTTTGTTTGTTTGTATTTATTAGCCAGGAAGTAATTTTAAAAAGTTGGCCATGCAGGAATTAGGCCTTTTGGCTGATAGTTTGGGAAGCATCTGTCTCCATCATCTTCCACAAGAGAGTAATCAGATGGTTAACACAGCTGCAAATGAAATCATCCATCATTAACTATTCAAACTAAGAGGTCTGTAAAGGATTGGCCCAACAAAGCCTCCCTGGAGCGAGGGCAGGAGGGGCCAGAGAGGGGCTGGAGTCACCTCGTCAGGGCCATGAGCTGGTGACGATGGCGGGACCGGGGCCACCTGGAGCACCAAGAGCCCTGCTCTGAGCACAAGGTTTTCACCAGCCTGAAAAATATGTGGAGGGGGATGGCTTCAAGGAGCTGAAGTCCAGCTGGTGTACTTGGAGTAAAACCAGGGATACCAGGTTTTGGTCTCTCCAAGCTCGTGGCCAGTGAGCTTCTGGAAAAGACGGGAGGAAGAAAAGGCAAATCAACCAGCAAAACCCCTCACAGTCACAGGAAAGGGGAAGATGCAGGTGTTGCCAGCTGTGCCCTGCCTTGTCGGTGAAACCCCCACACCCACAGGTGCCTCTTGTCAGTAGCGCCTGTTTGGACTGGAATTTCATCATCATGATATAGGGAAAAAAAAAAAAAAAAGGGAATTTGGATCTCACACTGACACCACCACATGAACATAACAAACACGGAGACCAGGGGAGACATTTACTCCTTCAACAAAGGTCAGCACAGAGATTGTGCAGCATCCGAGCCCTGGGGACGCCGTGGGCTCCTCTATCCACAGGGCTGCATTTTGCCCTTAAAGAGTAATCCCTGAAAGATGACTTTACAGCTGGAGAAGGGGAGGAGACGGAGGGAGCCTGCGTGCTGGAGGAGTAAGTTCTTTGTTGCCTAGAGCTTGTTAAATCCATACATTGAAGAGAAGAATAAATAAAAAATCAAATCTCTACTTCTGAAAAGCGTTTCTGTGGGGAGCTGCTTCCCTGAATCTTCCAGACCCGGCCTCTGTCAATAAATCAATAGCTGATGCAGGTCGGCTGCAATCGGCTGCAGGAGAGCAAGCGTGTGATGGATGGACAGGAGAGAGGCGAATCTAAGAGATAGGGCAGAGGTGATGCTCACCTTGAGCTTTATTGTTTGCCACTGAAAGACGGGGTAGTGCAGAGGCATTAACCGGAGTGCTAACAGCAGGAGCAGGAGCGCAAACACCCCCTCCCCAAATCCCACTCCTCCCGACGAGTCATCAGGGTCTCTCTTCTGGCTTTTACCCTGTGTCCTGTGGTCTTCCTTGGCATGTGAATGGGTAAACCGAGGTGAGGAGAGAAGCCAAATGATGCTCCAAATGGCTGGGAAAGGAGGGATGTGCCTCTGGCTTCTGCTCAGATATTCCTTGTCTATTAAAACTTTCCAGTTTCAGCTGCAAGGGGGACCTGGTTGCTCCTGCATGAGGCATGGGAGAGAAATCTGGGATTTTCACAGCTGATTTCCTAGTTTTCAAGCCCAATGTCTACTCAGCATCAGGACTATACTGAGGAACAGAGGATCGGATCTCCTGGGTTCGGAGTCTGCTTGGGGTGGCACAGACCAAACCAGCCCTCGCTCCAAGATCGGGCCGGAGCAGCGATGGGCTTCCATTGCTCTGTCTCGTGGGGAGAGGTTTTTCTTTCTGCCACCCTCCTCCTGCCCCACAGATTCGCTCTTCCCTCTCCTGGACTTCGGGAGACCTTGGGGGCCCTCAGCACATCCCTGTTCCCAGTGACAGATGCAAGGGGAAAGCTGTTGAGAAATAAGGTGACATTTATCTTGCTGAACCACTTCTTATCTTCAGCTTAATGATTTATTTAGCTGTGGCTGCACTGGCCATCCCACATAACCATCCTCAAAGGGTTATTCCAGTCCCTCCAAACACATCTATACTTTGGGTCTCAGCAGTCCAGCAATAGGGAGTTCCTAAACATAAGGAAGCATAGAGGGAAGAGGATTCCCTTTGGTCTACTCTGAACCTGCTTATCGGAGAAATTTGGGGCTTTGCCTCATTCTTCTGTTAGGAAAACAAGAAAATAACTATTTCTCTTCTTCTCCAGGCTGCTCACAATCTTTTGGGCTCCTCATCAACCCCTTAATGTCCTCACATGCAGGTACCAGCCAAGCCCACCCTTAGTGCCTCTCCTTGCTCAGCTCCCAGAGCAGGAGGGGACAGGAGTATCGAATATGGATTGACACAGGGCTCTAATGATGTGTTCTGATTTCTCTTCTGTTCCTCTCTTAATCATTGCTAACATCCAATTTGCCTTTTTGACTGCAGCCGAACATTGAGCTGACATTTCCAGAGAACTACCTACATTAGCTCCAAGAGCTCTTCCCTGAGCAGTAATAGCTAATTTGGTGCCCATCGCAGGATATAGGTAGTTAAGGTTGTTTTCCTCCTGTGCATGACTTTGCATTTATCAACATCGTATTTTATCTGCCCTTTTATTGCCCCATCTCCTCGTGTCCTTAGATCCTTCTGCAAACTTTCCCAGTCATTCTTTGTGTCAACTACTCTGAACATTTCTGCCTCCCCACTAAGCCTTGTAGTTGTATTTTCTGCTTTTTTTCCCAGATTATTTAAGACCGTTTGGATCAGAGCAGGTCCCAGCACTGATCCTTGTGAAGTCCTCCATGAGGGTCGGTCTCAGGCTGAAGGAATGATAATCAGGCACTGCCAGGTCATGTTCCTGGTCCCGTGTTTTCCAAGAGAAGCAAGCCTATTTTAGGCCCAGGACACTAAGAAGGGGGCTAATTTCGGAGAACATGGAAGTGAGCAGCAACAGATCCTGTAAGATAATCAGGAATGCTGAGGAAGGTCCTTCATCCAGGCACAAGGCTTCATCCCATGTAGATATTGTCTTCAAGTCCTTGTTGCTGTCCCTCTTGGGCATGTCCATCCTGAGTTCTGTCTGCCTGATTCATCCGTCCCCTAGGCTGGGATCCCACATGAGCAATTCTGGCCTGGGAACCTGCAGCAGAGGATTTTCTCCTGGGATGTCTGCAGGGCCCTTGAGCCTGGTGATCTCCAGGAGCATGTGTAGGCAATGGAGCCCAGATCCCAGGGACTGGGTCAACTGGGGAACAGGGTAGGACACCAACCCCAGCAAAGGTGCTCCGAGACAGGCTCTCCTTGCATACAGGATTCAGACCTGACCCATCTTCCCTGGCACAAGTCTTTGTCCTTTCCTTGCTGCTTGGAGGTTTGTGACTGCAGGATGGAGCAGCTGAGTTGGTGGTCAGTCTGTGCTTTGCAGGAGAAGGCAAATCCCTTCCCAAGGCAGTGGTGGAGTCAGTGTCAGCTGCCCTTGGGCATTGCAGGATAAGGATCTTCCCAAGCAGGGGGGTTGGTGGCTTCCCGGGACACCTTGCAATGGTGTTGCACGTATAACCGTCCCACGCTGTTGAGCACCATCAAGCCTGGGCATGCATCGTGCCACAGGATGCAGGGAACAGCTCACACACTTCCTGCCTTGCAACCGCAATAGCAAAACACTGGCAGAGAGTTGAGGTGGGGAAAGGGCTTTTTGTCCTATTTTTATCTGACATCGCCGGGGTCAAGACTGGCTCCTCTGTGGGCCCAACACCGTCCCCGTCCTCCAGAGCCATGCCCTGGGCCCAGACAAAGTCCCCACCGTTGTCACCTCCTCACAGTTGTTGCCAGCTGCAGCAGAGCATCCCTGGCGTCCCTGCTTTGGCCGGGCTCTGCCGCCTTCCCTGGCTCTCGGTACAGTATCTACCGGCCCCCTCCCTGCTCCTTGGGCTTTGTCAAAGCACATTTCCCAATTAGAGGATAAAAATATTCCATTCCTGACTCTGTGCGCTATCGATTTTGCCTGTAGCTGTGGAGGGGGCGAGGGCGGGCGGGCGCGGGGTAGGGAGAGGTGAAGGGCTGTAGGCACGAAGTGCAGCTGCCTCTCCCCCCCACAACCCCTTTATTATTATTGTTATTATTCATCACTGTGAAAAGCACCTAGCAGGACTGGTTAGCTCAGCTGACCACTGATAGAGAACAGGGGATCGATACTTAATTGACACAGGCTGGGCAGCCGGAGCAGGGATTGGAGATGGAGGGAGGCTTCTGGGAGGAGGGAGGGGAAGAGGAGAGAAGGAACAAAAGCCAGGAGAAGGGAGGAGAGGCAGGGAGAGTGTGGGAGGAGCGGAGAAATAACGAGGGAAGAGGCAGAGAGGACGGAAGAGGAGGCGGGAGGACAAAGCCCAGCTTGCCCCGCGGGAGATCTGCTGGTGGGCGCTGTGCCAGCACGTGGGCCCAGACACCTCGTGTCCCGCGAGGTCTGGTGGGACAGCAGAGGTGACAGCATGGCAGGGACCTCCTGGTGCCTACGTGAATATCTAAATCCTCTTTTGAATGCAAGGTGTGGGCTCCATTGCTGCTGCAGGTGTGTGGGCACCCTCAGCATCACAGCAATGGCAAAATGCCATGGACCAGCTTTGCTCAGTTGTCCCTTCTTGCCCACTGTGGCCAGGAGGACGAAAACGCATGAACGTTGCTCTTACGTCAAAAATAGCCCAGCAAGAGCCGAACAGCATGCAGGGAATCATCATGGGCTGCTCTTCTCTCCAAGTGAGCTGGGCTCTCAGCCCGAGAAAGAGACACAGCAGGACTCCTTTCTTGAGCAGAAGGCTCTTTGCCCATTTGTAGAATAAGAAGGATGACCTTTCCCGAGGCAGAAGTTTACTTTTCTTTCTCTTTCGTTTTACTCTGGACCCTTACAGCTGTCCTCTCCATCACCTTCAGGAGGACACCCATGCACAGAAAGTCTTCAAGGCTCTTCCTTCTGCTGACCTTCACCAGCACCTCATGCCGAACAACCCAGCCAGGCAGGGAGAGGCCAGCTGGCCTTGAGCAGAACCCAACGGAGCCTTTGCCTTCTTCCCAGTCAACAGGAAGAAGATGGACCTTCCAGGCACGCCTGCTCCTGAGGGGTTCGACCTACAGAGAACATACCAACCCGGAGAGACACATCTGCTGCTCGGTCCTGGGACCTGTCTGGGTGGGAAACACCCAGACCCTCTTCTCATCTATACAGATGTTTGCCTGCAGACGGGAAAGATGGATATATTTAGCTTCTGTTGGCACCAGCCAAAAAGAGCTTTGAAGGGAGGGATAGGGTGGTAGGAAAGCAGCACTTTGATTTTATTTGTTCTTTTTATGGACCCTTAAAGGTACAGGATGGCATTTGAGCCTTGTTAAGGCATGGGGCCCAACAGGCTGTGGCACAGGGAACCTCAAACCAGGGCCTGGCCCGTCACTCTTGATCTATAATATGTCAGCCTTAAAAGGATCCTCTCCATCTCCTTAAACAATATATTACCTCTGTCCATCGTTCCCATTAATGCATAAAAAATCATTAGGCATTTCTATGGAGACCCATCACCATAAACACAGGCTTCCAAATGCACTCCGGCATTAAGCGGCCAAAGTAAACTGAAGGTGATTTCTGTGGTAATACCCTCTCATCACGCATCCCCATCCCAGCCCTCCCCCGTCCCTCACCGTCTCTCTTCCCTCGATCAATTTTATGGTGCTTGCCTGGGGTTCATTAATGTTTCCGGAATCTCTCTCTGCCCTGTTTAAAAATTCTTAATTAAGCAAGGTTTTTTTGTTTACACTTGAACTAATTACACTTTTAAACCCGACAATAAAACATCAGCTCTGGGCCATTAGGGCCCGCCGCGGCCGGGCAATTCAGGAACTGCCACGCTTTGCAAGGAGATAGGAAGGCTGGAGATGCAGCCGTTCTGCCTAGCTTCAGTCAAGAGGACGCCAGGATCTTCACCTGGTACGTGGAGATGGGGGCCAAGGGTTCAAGCAGACAGATGTCCCCTTTAGCTCTTCCTTGTTTCCTCCGGATGCGCCTCCCCCAGATAAGGACTGACAGAGCAGCTGGATGCGAGCGTGTCCTCAAGCGATGATCATCGTTGTTTGCCACGCATGGGTTCTCCATGCAGCCACCCCCATTTCTTCCAGAGGCACATTGGCATAGTGGGTCCCAAGGGTAACGAACGATGGAGGTAATGGAGACCTGGAGAATGGGCCTACGTGGAGGATGTAGGCCTGGGATGTGAGTGGTTGGGTTGTCTCCAACAGGACAAGCTTCAAGGCTTGTCTGTACTAAGGAAATGCTCTCCCAGGCCACCAAGGAGCAGAAGGGATGGAGAAGGACTTCTGGGACATGCCTGCCTTCATTCTCAAAAGAATGTGCCATGACCTAGTGGTGGGAACACATCCCACAAGCTTGGACTCAGCTTCTCACCGCTGCAGGGCATGGTTTCTTTCTCATCTTTGTCTGCCTTGGGCTTTTTGTGTCGATCCTTGGGGACAGGATCTGCTGCTGTGGTGCTGAGTCCTTGGGGCATTGGTACCAGGCTAATGCTGGTGAAGAACCTTTAAGCAAGAGGTGGTACAGCTCATGGTGGACACAGTGTCACCGGTGACAGGGAGCTGCCCACCACCACCACATGAATGATCAAAAGTCCTCATGAGCACAGCAATAAGGGACACCCAGAAGCTGTTCTGCTCCATCCAGGACCAGGAGATGCTGGTCGTTGGCTCTTCTCCCACCATAGTGGTGACTCTCCAGATACCAGCTCCAAACTGGTATTTCCTGTCTTATTTCTGTCCTGTCTAGAACAAACCTCTGACATCAGGATAGCACATGGGGCATGATGAAGATGGGACTGGGGTTGTTGTGAGCCTTTGGGTTGTGTCTGCAGTAGTGACATAGGGGGGAGGACAGTAGGACAAGGCAGGGTGCTGGTACCAGCACGTTGGCAGCTCTCAAGTGACTCTGGTTTCTGTGTGAGGCTCAGTGGCAGAGTGGTGGCCATCCAATGCGTCCCACCCAGCCAGGCAGCCTCTCTCGAAGGACCCACCAAGAGGAGAGGGGGAAGCAGGTCCTGATGGCCTAACCTTTGCTCAGCTGCTTCCCTGAAATCCTGGAAAAACAGAGCTCCAGGGCTCCCTCTGCAAAAGAGACTATGGCATGTGTTTAAAAGACATATATATGAGGTCCTCAGAGACACGGTTTAGTGCAAGAGTTGGGTTATATTTGGACTTGACAACCTGGAGGGTATTTCCAACCAAAACGATTCTATGATTTTCTCCTGTGCATCCAGGTCTCACCCAGGCAGGACTGCAGAGGGCTTTGCGATGTAATAAACGCCCTGGGCAAGACCAAACACTCCCGTCCAGTCCTGCAACTTGCTCCCACATCGCTTCATCCCAAAAGGCTCTTGTCTGCCTTTTGGAAACTCCTTTTCCCAGCAGCTACAGGCAGGGACCTTGGGAAAAGCGTCTCTCCTTGCCCTCTTGTTTCTTTTCTGTAGCCTTCCCCAGTCGATCAGAGCAGCATCCAAGCCACCTACAAAACTTCCATCCCCATCAGGGGAGGTTTAGACTGGATATCAAGACGAATTTATTCCCAGAAAGGGTTGTCAGGCATTGGAGTGCTCAGTCTCCCCCCCACAACCCCTCTGGCACTGAACTCTCACCCCTAAACAGCCCCTCCAGGGCAGCATCCCACCCCCTTCACACCCTGCCTCCCTCCTTGCTCCTTCCCGTGGTCAGCATCACAGCCAGGCTGCAGCCTCCTCCTTGCGCTCTGCCCTTGTTTCAATTTTACGAGCTTTTTCTTGCTATAAATATGGTTTTGAGAGCCCATTTATCAGGTCCTGCAGCTCTGGAGTCAGCCTGCCGAGCTGCCCATGACAGATCAAAATTGACTCGTATGATATTAGAATTGCTATTGATCCCTTCGGCACCTCGTGCCGCTCCCGGCTCCGTGACCCCGTGTCAGGCTGGGCAGCCCCCCCGGCTCTGGCCGCCCCTCTCTTCCTCCCACCCGCTCACTGGTTCGTGTCTGCTGCTGCGATGGGGTCCCTCACTCCCTGTCCCCCTGGCACCCCACGGGGACCCCAGCACCATGTCTTCCCATGGCCATGAGCACTTTAGCTGCCTAGTCACCCTCCGGCTGCTTTATTGGGTGATGCTGAACAGGATATGGCCTCAAAGCTGCTGTGTGCACAGCACTGGGTGAATCCCAAAGGGAAATCCTGCTCTGTTTTGGGTGAGTTTCGAGGTTCTCAGCCCCTTGCTCAAGGGTTTTGGGGTGGGGATGGGTGCTGCACTCCGAAAAGGCCATAGAACCGTAGAATCATTTTGGTTGGAAAAGCCCAAGTCCAACCATTCCCCCTCCCCTGGCACTGCCCCACGTCCCTGGGAACCTCATCTCTGCATCTGTTCAACCCTGCAGGGATGGTGACCGCAGCACTGCCCTGGGCAGCCTGTTCCAATGCCCCACAGCCCTTTGGGGAAGAAATTGTGCATAGTGGTGAACGGTCATGCACGGTCACATGCAGCTGTGGTGACATTCAGAGCCACATATCTGTGCCCATAGCCTGGAGCAGGGCAGACCACCAAGGACATGAGGATGCCACTGGCTCCTGGGAATGGCATTTTGGATGACTGAAAGCAAGACCTGTTTTTCCAAGGAGTTTATCTGGAGCCAGGGCTGGCAATAATCCATCAAGGGGAAACTTCGCATCCTCCAGCACAACGCAGGATTAATTTATGTTTGTCTGAAGGACGCTAATTAAGACTGTTTAAGAGAAAGTTAGCTTTAATACTGTGATCTAGTTGATATTAAGAAGCTGCCAAGGGGAGCTGGAAGCAGCTGCTGTAATGTCCAGCCAAAGGCTCTGGTTCAGGACTGGCTACCCTGGGGATGCTCCCCAGGAGGAGTTGTTCCCCTCCCGTGTGTCCCACCTGCTTTAACACCCAAAGAAGGACCAAATCTCATCCAAACTGGTCTATCAAATAGGACCCCAAATACTTTTTTTTCCCAGTTTATTGGCAATTTCTCATTCCCCACCTCAAAAAAATTAAATAGAAGTAATTTGATTTGAAATGAAAACCGGTTCGAAATCATTAGCAAATCAAAAGTCGGGCAAAAAATGGTTGTTCTGGGTTGGGCAGCACATTCGGGTTTGATTTCTGGTTTTGAGGTGCAGCTTGAACATTTTAAGGTCAAAGCCCAGGAAATTCTTCCAAACAAAGTTGCTCTGGTGGCAGAGCTGGAGCCGCTTGGCACTGGAGCTGCTCCAATGCAGGTTGGCACAGGGGCTGTGCCAGAGCCGTGTGTCACCCCAGGTGCTCCTGTCACCCCAGGGACAGGGAGTGGGGCCCGATACTGTTACCCCAGTTCCCCCCACATTCACCCTGGCAGCTCTACACCCACCCTGGGGCTGCATGAGATGCCACCAGCCCTGGGGACAAGTGGTGGCAGCAGCTCCTCGTCCCACTGCAGCTCTGCCACCCAGGACAGGGCAACATCCATCGAGTCAACAAAAAAATCTCCTGGCAGCTCCATCTCTTTTTTCCCCCCTTAAAGCAAACATCTTCATTACAGCTCGGAGTTGTTTAAATAAATGAATTAATATTGACAAACCATCAACGAGGCTAATAAATGATTAGTTAAAGGCATACATACATCACATTACGGTTAGCATTAGCCGAGGCTTAATTACTTGTGGAGAGGATCCCATTAGAGTAGGTGCTGTGTCGCCGTCACCCTCTGCAGCCCTTCACTCCCTAGGGCTCCCCCTGCACCCTCGGTCCCCCCAGGACCCCCCTGACACCGTGTCCCATTGCCACAGGGCCATACCAGGATGAAAACCACCGGTGGGACAGGAGCAGAGGAACCCTCGCCCTGACACCCGCACAGGCCATCAGTGCGATGAGCGGGCCAGGTCTCAGCGCACAGCTGGGGCAGAGCCTGATGGCTCTCAGCAGCGAAAGTTCGGACCACACGAGGTGGTCAAACACCCAGATCCATGCAGCCTGTGAAAAGAGACACTGACAAATAAAATAGGCAATAAATAATAATAACAATATCATAAAATTTTCAAATTTATTGAAAACCGGTCCACTCGCAGAATATTGGATTTTTCTATTATTTACACAGCTGCTGATTTTCTGTAAATATTTAATGCCCCACGCATTTTTTTCAAAGTACAAAACTGAACAATTTCTAAATCTAAAATCCATTGCATAGCGCAACACAGTGAGGGCCTGATCCTACCACCCCCCACAGTGGGACCCATTCCTGGACCTGGGATGGGACCAGTGCTGCACCCACAGATGGCCAGCGTCTCCTTCTGGCCGGTGACATTTTGGGTCATCCTCTCAGTCCTCAGGTGAGAGATGGGCAAAGCAAAACCCGCAAAACCTCCTAATATCTTCCTGGCATGTCCAGCACCCAGTGCCATGCCCACCCAGCGACCTGAGGCCACCTTGCCGGTCACACACGCAGCGATGCTGGGATGGCCGTTTTGCGGGGGGCAAAGAGCCAAATAGTCCAAAAGGTGGAAATGGAGATGAAAGGCGGTGTGTGAGGCACGTGTCCGCATATATCTTGGCTTGGAGAGGTTTGTGAGGACTAAAGAGGCCCTTTCATCCCTTTCCAAGGTGTTGTGCTGGATCCCCAGCTGCCTTTCATCTCTGCCTGATTGATACTCAGGGCTCTAATGAGCGTGACGGGAAAAGTGGCCAAGGCCTGGGGGGGTAGGGGAGGAGGAAGAGACCCCTCTGCAAAGGTTTCAAAACACTTTTGCTGTTGCAGCTAATGAGGGGGTGAGGAGACAAGAGCTGGAGTGTGGTCTTGGGAGCGCAATGGGAGGACAGGGCTCCCCAAAAGCTGATGGGTGCAGGTCTCTACGCCCCCGGGGATGTCAAACCCATGCACCTATAGGTAACCCCCCGCCCCAGGACTCTCCTGCCCCACAGCCAAAATGGAACATTCAAAGACAAAGAAGGATTTAACCACCCTTTCGCTCTTGTCCATCCCTGGAGGTGCTTGTCCCCAAACTGCAGGGTGGTGGGGTGATGGCCCCGCTGGCCCTTCTCCCCTGGGAGGTGGGGGTTTGTACCTGTGCCCCAGGGGGCACAAGTGAGACAAGACCCCCAGGCTCCTCTCCCTTCCAGAGACCCTTAGGCAGGACTAACCCCATGGAGATGGTCACCAGAGGGACCCCTCCTGTCCCTGCCACTGGGTCCCATCAGCTGGAGCTGGTTCTCCTGTTTCCCAGAGCTGTGACCGCAGCAAGCAGGTGACTTCCAGGCTCGATGTCACACAGGGCACCCGAGCAGCTCTGCTTTCTTATCTCAGTTCAGGGACTGGAGCTTAAGGACAATGTGGCGGTTGTCACCGGCCCGGGAGGGACTGAGCGGGGTTGCACCTTTGGGGACGTCAGGGAAAGGCTGGCATGTCTCCACAGCAGAGGGAAGCTGACCCTGGTGGGGATCGTCCCCTCCTGCCCGGGGGAGCAAGGGGAAGGGAGGGGGGTCATTACCAGCTTCTCCCTTTTGGGGCCAGGCACTCCAACTGTTTAAATATAAAAAATATTAATATAAAAATAATAGATCTGCGGAAGTCTGAGCGTGTTGGCTGAATTGGTGGGCAAGTGCTCCAAGCTGCAAACCGGAGATGTACTGGGGAGCCAAGTGCCATTGCCTTCCTCCATCCATCACGCCATGGTCCTCTGCTCTGCTCTCCCCAGCCCAAGAGGCAATCTGGCATTGCTGGGCTCACTCCCGGCTCTGGCACTGGGGACCCTTCCCTGTGGCAGCTCAAGCCAGCTGGAAGGAAAAACAAGCAAACATACACACCCCCAACCCCAACCACACACAATTTCCCAGGACCCACAAGGATTTGGAGCAGAGCATCTGTGTGCCCCCCCAGATGTTTGCATCTGCTTACCCAAGGGGAACAGGGGTGGGGTTTTTTTACCTCGTTGCATTTCGCTTGCTATTTTACTTTAATTTTCTTCCAGACCTTAGAGCCAGCCAGGATGCAGGAATAAGAATTAATACAAGAACATTTCAGAAAAAAAGAAGGAAAAAAAAGGGGGACAAGCAGGCATCACCACTTTGCGTAAGTGTTTGGAGTTTACTCAGAGCCTTCAGTGAGGAGTAGGAGCTGTGGGATTCACACCGCTGGCACTGGTTGTGATACCCAGGACCCATCCAGCCCCCAGGGCTCACCAAACCCACAGAGGGGCTCACCCAAGGCTTCCAGCCCTTCAAGCAGCTACCTGGGCAATTCCCAGTGCATGGAAAAGCCAGAAATACACTTAAAACCCTCCCAGAATTCAGGAGGTAAGGTTCTAAAATCGAAACCCCAGCCTGGCCACAGACAATCCCTTTCCAAGCAGCTTCAGCTCCTAAAGCATCTCGGGGCTCTCCACGGCCGTGGCACCAGCCTGGAGCTCCAGCCCCACATTTGTGGGGCCAACACTGGGCTCGATGGGTCTGACTCAAGCCCAAGGTGACAATCCCGTCCCTGCCTGTCCCCTCGACAGCTGGGAGATGCATTTGGCATCCCAGATGGAGGTGGCACAGGTGATGGGATCTGTCCCCTTCCCATCTCACGCATGCTCAGAGTACCCAGCTGAGTGATCAATAGGTTTTTATGTTACGTTGGGAGGAAGAATTAATAAAAAAAAAAAAAAAAAAAAAAAGGGCGAGGGAGAAGATGACGGTGTATTTAGCACTGGAGCAGTGTCTGATAATTGCCTGGAGGGAAACGTCTCAATACCTGGTGGCTGGGGGACCCTGAGATCTCCATCTCGTTGCTGAATCACCAGCTGTGAGCCCTGGTGCTGGATGCAAAAGGCAGTGCGGCAAGATGCAAGAAATAGCTTTGTTTTCCTCCTGAAATTCCCTTGTCCCATCTCCAGCCGGTCTCAGTGTCCCAGTCCCGAGGGTCCTGTCCCCTTTCCTTTGCTCACTGTCCCCACTGTGTCCCTGCCCGGGTTTGCTGGCCTGACCGCGGACATGGCAGCTGTCAGTCACAGAACTGTGGTGGGGACGACTGGGGACCCCCACATTCTGGGGGCACCTAGGTGACTCTGGGACAAAGGGGCATCTTCAGGGTGAGTGGGAATGTAAAAAGAGGGGAACAGGCAAAGTTCTTACCCAAGAACCCCAAAATACATCCCACCCCCCGGCAGCTCCAGGACCCTCCCCTGGGCTGACCCCTCCTTCCTCCAACAGCTGCCTCTCCCCATCACCTTCCCCTCCCTCTCTGCTTTTAAACGATTGCAAAGCCTCTCATTTTCTAAGCCCAATTACTCCGGCACAATACCCCTGACTGTGCTCTAAGCACGGCACCACGGTCCGTTGCCTCCCCGAGCTGCCCCGCGGTCAGTGCCGAAAGGTGACAGCAAGAGGCCGGGATCAATACAGCGCCTTCATCTCCCGGTCCCACTGCGCATCGTGGTCCGCACCCCTCCGGGCTCTTCTTTTGGAGAGGACCAGCGGGATGAGCCACGTCCTGTCCCACCAACTTGTCGGTGAGGGAATGAGCACGAAGCACTTTTGCTGGGATTTGGGAGCTCTACCGGCCCAAACAGGAGCTGCTGCTTCTTGTGCTCCCTGGGGCCTGTTGCAATAGGACAAGGGATGATGGTTTCCAAGGAAGATGGGTGATGGGAGTTGCTGGTGGCTGGTTTGGAAGGAAAAGGGCTAGCTGGGGGAGATTTCCCACTTATGACCAATTCCATAGGTACTCCCATCCATCTGATAACACCCTTCTGAACACAAACCATTCAGCATCTATCCCTTGGACCCACAGATGCCCCCAGCTGTGGCCCAGGGTGCCAGATCTCACACATGCACCGAGTGCTGCCTGTCCTCAGCTGCAGTTGAGCTGACACGCTGCAGACCCTTCCCAAGCCAACCCCTCTGCGGGGAGCTGGTTTACAAGAAGAGTGCCGGCTTCCCAAACAAGCCTCCCAGTCCACAACACATTTCCAGCCATACATAATCTAATATATGTTACCATAGCGCCAATCAATAACGCAGTAGGCCAGCTCCGAAATTATTCTCTTAAAGGGCCAGTGTACCTCTTCCTCACCCTCCCTGGGTCCATCTGTCTCGTGTCACCCAGTGCTGGGTCCAGAGGCACCGCTTGCTCTCAGGTCTCTTGTGCCAGGCATTGCCAGGCAGGACATGAGACTGGTGGTGACCATGGCCTTTCCATACTTAAAAGGGACCCATAAAGAAAGATGGTGACAGACTTTTGAGCAGGGCCTGTTGCGATAGGACAAGGAGTGATGGTTTTAAATTAAAGAAGGGAGATTCAGGCTGGACATGAGGAAGAAATTGTTGGCCCTGAGGGTGGTGAGAGCCTGGCCCAGGTTCCCAGAGAGGTGGTGGCTGAACCATCCCTGGAGACATCCCAGGCCAGGCTGGACGGGGCTCTGAGCAACCTGAGCTGGTGGAGATGTCCCTGTCATGGCAGTGGGATTGGGTGAGCTGGGAATGTCCCTGCAAACCCAAATTATTCTGATTCTGCGATTCTATGATGCTTTTCTTCACCCATTGCATCCCCTTTGTGCCACGTCTCTGTTGCTTCACTTATGACGACATGTGGGTGCCCATCTCCATCTTCAGCACTCAGCAGCACCTTCCCTCCTCTGCAGCTCCACCACTGGCACAGCTTTTCCTCCTCAACACGGCCATGACAGTCCCGAGGGCCTCCCCACGCTCACACTTGCAGTGGGCAGAGTGTGAAAAAACCCTGTTGCGCTCCATCAACCCAGCTGTGCAACAGGATTTTCCATCCCTCCAGTTCCCGAGAGCTGATGGTATCCAGGCTGCAACTGGAGCACAGGGCCAGGCAGCCCCAAGCCACCCCAGCCCCTGCCCAGCAGCTCCCTGCACATGTCACCGTGGGTTTGAGGACAGGCATGGGGGACATCAGCACCCTGCCAGTCCCTGCCCTCCGGGAAACCCCTGGGGACCTGCCCCTCCAGTGCCAAAGCACCCGGAACCACAGAAAGCCCCAGGGCATGTTTCCTAGTCCGGCTCCCGCAGCATCACTACCAACAGCTTTTCCACCTGCTTCAACACTGAGGGGGAAAAAAGCACCAAAAACCCCAGAAATTGCCTTCCCACAGCCCTCACTGGCTTCGATCCTGCCCCGTCCACCAGAGAGCTGCACACACGGGCACTGCTGCAACAAATCCCATCCTGTGGCACAAATGACCAGACCCCACGCCGAGCCTCAAGGCACCATCCTCTTCCTCAAGCATTCATGGTCCCAGCTGGAGCACGTTTACACAGCTGCAGGTGCTCCCCTGTGCCCAGCTCATCTGCTTTTCTCCCATCATAAAAGGAAAAAAAGGAGCTGCAGGACCTGGAGACAGTTTTTCAGGTGCCTATGGTGCCTCCCCAAGCCCCTCACTGAACAAATGCACCAGACAACTCGTATGTGACTCCATGTTGGTAGGAACTCTACCATTCCCTAAATGTGTTAACACTGAAACCTAATGATGCCAGCCAAGGTTGCCACCTCTCTATCTCAATCCCACACCAGCAGAAGGAAGAGTAATTATGCCCTGAGACCCTAATGAGCCTTAGCAAGTGACAGGGGTTGCAAATTTTCTCATCTTGGGTGCAGTTTGGGAGATTTTTACACTGACTACATGCTCAGCAGGTGGTTCCGTTTAACTCCCATTACAAGCACCAGGAATCACCCACCTGCACCCAGGGCAGAGCAGCAAACGGCCACGACCTGTGAATTAAAAATGCTGCTGCCCCGCGCTGCTCCTGGCCCCTCAGCACCGCAGGAAGCACTTCTGGGGGGAATGTTTGAGTTTTTGCTTTTTTTTTGAGCTCACCACCAAATACTTTGCAAAGACAAACGAGATGTCAGAAACCCTAGTGCTTACTCCAACCTGGTTGTAGGCGGGGTCCTGGTTACAGCCACCTTCTCAGGGTGCATGGAGCACTCATGAAAGAAAAGGCAACAGATTTTAATCAGAATCTGGGGACTTTTCTCCCCTTCTTTGATTTTCAGCAAACCCCACCACAGGTTTTCATGAAAATCCTGACCAAATAGCCTCGCCTTTTTATTTGTCAGAAGAAAGTATAACTTTTGAAATGCCTGGCTGCGGGGAAGCGGCTACAGACGCTGTTGCAGAGCTGGGCACCCTCCAGTGCCCCGGCATGGTGCAGCCAGCGCTCCTGCGCACCGGGCTGTCTCAGCAACCAGAAGATCCCAAGTCTCTTGTCGGGGAGAAGCTCTAAAGCCACAAGGTCCCTACGACTGACTGGTGTCCCCCGACCCCCAGGCAGGATTGCAGCCGGGGTCCCCGGGGACCCCTCCCGGCATCGCCAGCTGCCTTCAAGCAGCCCCCGAAGGGCAGCGCGGCCTCGGCAGCGCTGTCAGCCAGCCTCTACGTCTTCCATTAATTCACTTCACACTGTCCATATTGATCGGTTCTGCTCTCTCCCCAGCTCCCCCCGCTCCCTCGCACGCCCTCCCCCCCGCCGGCTGCTGCACCGCTGGGCAGCCCAGCCTGCAGGATCCATACAAACCCACTTACTCAGGGAAATCAATGGGCTCGAAAGAGCACACGCAGCAAGGCGAGGAGTCTGTCTGGGGATCGACCGCGCAACAAGGAGACACAGAGAGCAGCAGCCTGCACCCTGCCTGCGCCCGGCGCCCCACGGGGCAGCCAGGGGACCCGCTGCCACCCCCGCTGGACCCCCGCTGCCACCCCCACCTTGCCCCAGTCCTCTGCTGGATGGGGTGACAGTGCTCGGGAGATGGGGGTGTGAGGGTGCAGCTGCCCTGGGGGGGTTTCCCCCTTTTCTGACAAAATGAGGGCACTGGGAGGCAGTGTGCATCCTCGGGTAGGGGCAGGGGGTCTGTCAGGGGAGTGTTCTCACCAGGACACCAGCCTCCTCCTCCCAAATCTAAGAGAAAGTACCTCCTCTTTTACACTTTTACCTCCCCCCTTACACAGCACAGGCTCCTGTATCATAGAACGGTAGAACAGTTGGAGTTGAAGGGACCTTCCCAGCCCCCCCAGTGTCCCCCCTGCCATGACAGGGACATCTCCACCAGCTCAGGTTGCTCAGAGCCCCGTCCAGCCTGGCCTGGGATGTCTCCAGGGATGGTTCAGCCACCACCTCTCTGGGAACCTGGGCCAGGCTCTCACCACCCTCAGGGACAACGATTTCTTCCTCACGTCCAGCCTGAATCTCCCCTCCTTTAATTTAAAACCATCACCCCTTGTCATATTCTCCCTTTGGTTCTCTTGGGCTTCAGACAAGCCATGCTGCCTCCACGCCTCAGTTTCCCCATGCTTAACTAGCAGGATGCCTCCCAGCTGGTTTCGAGGTGAGGGAAGACTCTGCTCTGCTAGGCTGCCCTGGTTTGTGGCCAGGCCTCTTCATAGCAGTGATGAACGCTACGGGGCCGAGGATAGAGCTAAAATTGAGGATTTTTTGCCCCCTTTTGGGGCGCTGCCAGCCCTGTTCGCCCAGGGAAATAGTTGCCGCTGCACAAGCAGTGCGCTGAGGTGATTAATAAATCCTGCCAGAGGAGCTGCTGCTGTGCTGAGTTCGCCCATCAAGGAAGGAAATCTTTATTTATATATATTCTATAAACTAATTTTTGCATCATTGCAATAAATCCATCTTCCAGCCGTCAGCTGCAATCTGCCTTCGTTGCCGTTCACGTGCAGCTCCGGGTGGGACGCTGGTGGGGAGCAGACACAGGAGCACTGCTGGTCCCAGGGGCATCCCCAGGGTCCCCGTTTGGGCTGGAGCCAAAATGGGAACTTGTGGCAATGTTGAGGGGGGAAGAAAGAACTGCCGGCACCCAGCTCCCACCCAGCTGGTCCATCACACCTTGGCGGAGGGATGGAGGGGTCCCCTGGAGCATCGAGCGGCTGGGATGTCACCACCCTTAGGACATGGGACCCCAAATGGGCTCAGACCTCCCTGGGGAGGCCCCAGTGGAACCGGGAAGGCCCCGAGGCGGTGCTGTTAACCCAGTACCAGTAAATCCCGACGATGCCCCTGCCTGCGGGCGCCCCGGCAGAAGCAGGGGGAGCCTTTTCCCAGCAGCCCCCCTCCCCGGGGTGAGTGTGGTTGTGCGCTGGAGACACCATGTCTGTCCTCTGCAGCTTCCAGCCCCAGCCCAGAGCAGCGGGGGAGCCAGGGGGGCCACGGTGGGCAGCGGCAGAGATGCGGGGATGGCTGCCCCCGGGTCCCCAAAGCCATGACCCCCCCCAAGCTCTAGGCTGTTTCCTGGAGTTTGGTTTGCGGGTTAGGAGGCAGCAATGCCACCCTGGCCACGCTGAGCAGCCTCTCCTGGTGGCTTTTTTGGCTGAGACCTCGCTCGGGGGTGGCTATACCCCTGTGCTGTGGAGCATCTCGAGACAGGAGGTTGCACAAGAAGTCTGGGTTCCCACCTGGTTGGCCCCCCACACTTCCAGGGGTGTCCCTGTCTGCCCTGCCAGGCTGATGTGCTCCCAGGGAGCAGGACCCCGTTTTGGGGACGATTTGGGTGCCTCATCCCATCCCCCTGTCTGGGCGAGGGCTCTGCTGCCCAGACTTGCCCCAGCACTGCCTGGAGCCGGGGCCGGCCAGCAGCGGCCGATCGAACCCCGCCAGTGCCCGGGTAGCGCAGGCAGGAGTTGCGGGCAGGGATCCCACTAGGGAGATGAGTCTGCTGGGCCTCAGCCAGGCCAGGAGGCCCCACAGCCCTGGCTCCCAGCCCAGGGCTGGAGTGGGATGGCGAGAGGGTGAGGAAGACTCAAAGCAAGGGGGTGGAGGAAGGCTGCCCTCTGCTTGAGCAGGCAGGGACCCCTGAGCCCTCCCCAGGACGGTTTCCCCATTGCTGGGGGGTGCACGGCTGCCTGTCCCACTTCCCCGCGGGGACGGGGCAGGAGGCTGGTGGGGTGCAGCAGAGCCGCCCCATCCCCTGCTGGTGCACGCAGCCGCCGGCTGACGCTCTCCGGCAGGATGTGGTAACGCCAGGGGAAGGGGGCTCACCCCCCCCAGGCGGGGGTTTCAGGAACCGGCAGCTGCCAGATGCTGCTGTACCGGGCAGCACAGTTGCCCCACCACCTCGGCAACCACCCTGGGCACCCAGACCCCCAACCTGCCCGGCCCAAAGGTGCCTGCGGAGCTCCGGTGGGACCCATCTCAGGGGTTCCCTAATTGGGCAGGGGACGGGGGGCACTGGGAGGGGGCTGGGGCAGGCATTTCAAAATTCTTTGAGTTGCTTTTACATAGTTTTTTCTCCCCATTTTGTCCCTTTTTCTGTCCCTTTCCTGTGCTTTGCCAGCCCTGGCACTCGTTACCAGCGCTGGCAGTAACGAAGGGCTCTCTGCATAGCAATGAGATTGATTGACCCCAGTGACCCTGGCCAGGGCCAGGGCTCCCTCCAGGGCGCCCAGGTCACCGGCTGCTGACCATCACTGGTTGCCACGGTGACACCAGCAGTCCCCAGGGGTGGATGGGGGGCTCCAGGATGCAGGGGAGTGCCGGGACAGGTCAGCTGGTGTCAAAGCTGGTGCGTTGGTGAGATGCTACTGGCTTGGGGAGGGTGAGGGTTAAATTCCTGGCTGAGGTGGCACCCCGAGGGGCAGGTCCCCTCAAAGAGGAGGAGGACAGGGGGTGTAAGGGGGTGCCAGAATTTGCTGGTGAGGGTTGGTGCAGCGCGCTCCCTGGGGAAACTGAGGCACAGAGGGATGCCTGGGTGACGCAGCAGGAACCCAAGAGTGCTGGTCCCAGGTGGGAGCTGGCAGGGAGAGGGAAGAAAGGCCGGGGGGCGGGTTGGAGAGGGGNTGGGGGCGGTGAGGATGGAGGGGTGCAGGGCAGGGTGGGGAATGGAGGAAGGCAGGATGAAGGGTGAAAGGGTACAGGGCAGGGTGCAGGGTGGGGGGGTGGGGGAGGAGGGGTGCGGGTCCCGCCCGGGGACCCCAATTCCTGGGCTCCCGCTGCCCTCTAGCGGCAACTGCGGCCGCGGCCCGGTCCCCCTTCCGGGGCCACCGCGCTGTCCCCGCGCTCCCTCCGGCTGCCGCCGCCGGGGGGTCCCGGCTGCCGCCACCGCCCGTGTCTCTGGGGCGGTACCCACCGGGGGTCCTGCCCCACGCACCCACGGGCCACTGCCCGGGGTCCCATTGACCTTCCATCCCCTCAGGGTCCCCTCCCCGGCACCCAGCGGTTCCCACTGCCCCCCCTGTGGCCCCTGCCTGGCACCCAGCGGCCCCCAGTGCGCCCCCGCCCCCCCGCCCCCGCAGCGCGTCCCTCGGCCGCCAGGTGGCGCCACGAAAAGGTGCGAACCCAGCGCGGCCCCTGTCCCCGTCCCTGTGTCCCTGTCCCCGTCCCGTGTCCCTGTGTCCCTGTGTCCCTGTGTCCCTGTGTCCCTGTGTCCCTGTGTCCCTGTGTCCCTGTGTCCCTGTGTCCCTGTGTCCCTGTGTCCCTGTGTCCCTGTGTCCCTGTGTCCCTGTGTCCCTGTGTCCCTGTGTCCCTGTGTCCCTGTGTCCCTGTGTCCCTGTGTCCCTGTGTCCCTGTGTCCCTGTGTCCCTGTGTCCCTGTGTCCCTGTGTCCCTGTGTCCCTGTGTCCCTGTGTCCCTGTGTCCCTGTGTCCCTGTGTCCCTGTGTCCCTGTGTCCCTGTGTCCCTGTGTCCCTGTGTCCCTGTGTCCCTGTGTCCCTGTGTCCCTGTCCCCGTCCCTGTCCCCGTCCCGTGTCCCTGTCCCCGTCCCGTGTCCCTCTCCCCAGCCCTGTCCTTGTCCCTCTGCTCTGCCTGACCTGCCCGCCCCACTGCCTAATGCTGCCTAAGGCTCGATCCTGTTCCTGTCCCCAGGTCCAGCCCTGTCCCCAGCCCTGACCCTGTCCCCTGCTCTGCCTGCACTCCTCACTCTACTGCGTAACGCTGGGCTGATGCTCAGTGTCCCATAGGCCTGCAACACCCCCAAGGCTCTGCCCACGCCCTTGGTGGCATCTGGCAGACTGAGTCACCCTGGGCAGCCCCAGGTCGGTGGCACCTGGGCCAGCTGGCTGGCAGCCACAGGCTCCGGCCGGGGACGGGAAACCCTCGGTTCTGCTTCTGCTCCTCCGACGTGGGCTGAGATGTGGAAGGGGAGTGGACACCAACTCTGTCAGGACACATTTGGGGACCAGGCAGTAGGTCCTGCCTGGGGTTCGGCTGGTTCCTGACAGCCCTGAACTCTGTGCGTGCTCTGTGCGTGTCACCCTGGGACAGTGACACATGGGATGGGGTTCAATGCCACCAGGGAACGTGGTCCAGGGGCAAAGCACCCCCAGCCTCGCTGTCCTGTAAAGAGGCAGGAGAGGGAGCTCAGCCATCCTTCCCACCCCCTGCATCCTTTTCCCATCAGCCATTTTGGGAGGTGGCACCTCCGTGCCGAGCCTGCTGCCCTGTCCTGGGTGCCAGTGGGAGTGGGATTTGCAGAGCTGGTGAGTGAGCATGGCCAGCAGGGAGTGGGGGGTGACAAACCCCCCCTGCTTCTCCCCAGCCTGCAGTGGTTGGAGCTGTGTAGTGGAAGTGACACGCGGTGACACTGCTGCCCAAAGTGCTGCCGCCAGAACGGCGGTCGGGAGCGCGGAGGATGCGGGCAGCCGCACTCCCCCCAGCGCTCGCTGGAGGGCTGAGGACATCCCTGGGACACCCCACAAGGGCACCCGGCTTGGGGACATCCCACACAAGGGACATCCCACGGCACTGGGTGGCCCAAGTGGTTGATGAGGACGTTGTGCTAATGAGGATGGCCTGACATTTTGAGGGACAGAGCTCAGCCATCGTGCTGGGGTCACAGAGTGGCACCTGCTGAGCCCAGGGCTTGTGCCACCTCCGGCCCTAATGTGGAAAAAGTGAGGGTGAAAGAAAATGGCAGGCGAGACAACAGAGGAGTGGGGTTGCTTTGCCTTTAAAATAATGCAGCAAAATTAGCAGCTCTGCAGTCATTAATATGCAAAAATGCAAATCAGGAGGTAATTAAGCTGCAGTCCTCCGGAGGATATTTCCATCATAATGAATTCTATTGTCAGGGAAAGAGCAGCCAAGCGGATTTATGTTGCTTACATGAATATAAAATATGAATATCAAAGGGTTGTCCTTGCGGCCTGCTGCAGTCCCCTGCCTCGGACGGAGGAAGGCACAGGGCACGATGTCCCTGTCCTTTGTGCAATCCCAGCATTGCCCATCGCCAGGGCAAGGTGGCAGTCAGGGGACTTGGGCACCGGTAATGGGGAGTTAAATAGCCTCTCCATCCTCGTTCTGTGCCACATTCACTGGCAAACCCCACAACCAACCAGTAGCACATTGGTTCTCCCCCATGGTGCCCACCGGTGCTGAGCCCTGTGCCAGAGCTGTGCCAGCTCTCCACCTCCCCAGGGACAATGAGGGGCTGTGGACACCCAAGCCAGGGGGGTTCTGTGTGGTTGTGCTCCCCCCGTGGCACCCCAGGGACCCGGTGTCTGAACCCATCGGGATCGCCCATCCCACTGCTGGCCAAACTCCCGGAGAGCTGCATGCTGAGCAACACTTTGTTCACCTCTGTCCATCTGGGGCAGGACCCTGCTGGGGCTGGCACTGGACATGTTCCTTGGACACCAGGCCATGCGCTACAGTAGGGACCCCAAACCAGGGGGGTGACACATGGGTTCCCCCAGGGTTTGGGGTGATGGGGGCAGCTGGACCACTGAGCTGTGAGAGTGATGCACCAGCCAACGGGCCCTTGGGCATGGGGTCGGTCCCCGTCTGCCAGGCCAAACCGACCCACCTGTGGGTGCCATGTCCCCCCGGTAGCCCCCACCAGAGTCCCCAGCCTGGAGCGTGAGCGCCGGGGGCAGCCTTCCCCTTTCATTCCCACCAGTGGCAGCCTCCATGGAAAACAAACCGAAACCCACCCAAAACAAAATAGTTGGCTGGGTGCCACCCTGCAGCTGCCGTCTCCCGGCTCAGCCTGGCATTTTTCAAATGTCAAGGCGAAAGGCTGCGGGGCCGCCAGGCAGCCCAGCTCGGGGGGCTCAACCCTGGGGGGGGCTGGGGATGGGAAGGACTGCAGAGGGGGAAGGGACGCCCCCAACCCCCGCAGCTGTCATTGTCACCCCTGCGGTGAAGTGGTGGGTTGGGGAGGCAGAAGGAGCTGGTTACGGGTGAGATGGGAGGGAGCCGGCTCCATCTTAGAGCTGCTGTGGTCGAGGTGAAAGAACATTTTAAAAAAAAGTTAAAAAAAAAAAAAAGCAGGAAAGGAGACGGGCAAACAGGAGCAGCTGCTCCTCGAAGACACGGGGCTTTTTTCTTTCTTTCAAAACCACAGAAGTTCTTGCTCACAGGCTCGTACCCCCCTCCCATCACCCCTCCCGTCCCACACCACAGTGGCCGGGGCGGCTGGATGGCCGGTGGCCGAGCTCGAAGCCGCTTTTGCCACCTGAGTGTCTGGGCAGCCGGAGCTGAGCTCGTCCCCACCCCAGGGCATCCCCTGGGTTCACCGAGAGGGAAGGGACATCCTGCTCTGTCACTGGGGCTTTCGGGGCTGGCAGGGGACACAGGGCAGGTGCAAAGGGACCCAGCAGGACCCTCCTCATCCTCAGCGTGGCCAAAGCCTGGGTGCCCCTGCCCGTGCCCAGGGTGCCACGTGGGTGCCTCGCAGCCGTGCTGCAGACACAGCCCAGCAGTCCCCGGGGCCCCCACCCGCCGTGTCCCTGCCCCCCCGCACCGAGCCCCAGCACACCTGCGGAGCCGGAAACCTTCATCTCCCCAGCAGAGCCCAGAGCGGGGCCGTGGGGGGCTGGGGAGGGGGCTGCCTCCATCTCCCTCTGCTCCTGCTCAGCCCCTCTCCATCGGGCAGTGGGGAAATCGCTGTCTTTTCCTGGGGGGGGGCTCAGAGTCCCAGTGTCCCGTTCCCGGGAAGGTGGGACACCAAGTGAGTGCCTGAACGTGGGTGCTGGGGGTGCTCTGTGCATGCACAAGCGGGTGCCGCGGGTGCTCTGTGGGTGGGAGAGGAGCACCCGTGTTTACACACGGTGACTCGCAAATTCCCCCCCCCGGCATCCCGGCCGCCCTCCCCCTCGGCAGCTCCTCTGAGGTTTGAGGTGACATCCTGCCTTCTGCGTCTCGCTGTCACCCAGGCCCGGGGGGCCTTGGGAGCAGGTAGGGAAACCGCAGAGGCAGCAGAGGCAGGTCTGGGGGGGCACGTCCCCTGGTCCAGCTTCAGCTTCACCCGAAAAACGGCAAATGTCTACACCAGAGATGAGTCAAGTACAGTGACCCCCTCACTCTCCTTATGGGGGGCACATTGCAGGGCAAGGAGCTCACAGACTCCTTTCCTGAGCTCCCCACTCCTGTTCTGGAGGAAAAAATGCCATTATTTGGGTTTATAAACTACCAGGAAAGGAAAATAGCAAGCTATAAATCAGGGTGACATCCTCCTTGCTGAGCAGCAGGTGAAGAGTTTTGCATCGGTGCTTCATTTGGGGAGCATGTACGGGCAGGATTAGAGATAAACAGGGACTCTGCCCCACAGCCTGGGGCACCCACAGCACCCACATCCCCCGTGCACCTCCAGACCTAGAACACAGACAGTTTTAGCATCACAGCTCACGAAAACAGCAACAAGGACGATCGATACCCAGCGCCTCAGCCTCCCCTTCCCGGGATGCCAGGGGATGGAGCAGGGATGTGGGGATGGGAGCAGTCCCTGTTCCCATGAATTATCCCAGGGGACAGCTGTAGCGCCAGCTCCAAGTGCCGTGCGCGGAGCAGCTGGTCCCTGCGATGATGCTGAGCACAGGAGTGTTGTGTCTGCATCACACGGGTGCCCCAGCGGGCAGGAGCAGGGGAAGCCGAGGCACTTGGCACTTGTTGAGCTGAGAGCGCGGCTCGATGCGGAGATAAGATAAAGCGTCTGACGGCTGCCAAGTTAAACTGAGGTCACTGCAAACCCCAGCGGGTGAACATGCCCCCGCAGCCCCAGGATGCGTACACACACAGACAGATGTATGCTTTCGTTTCAGGCAGATTTGTGCCCTTCCACCTGGCTCTCCTGCCCAGTTTGGTGAAACCGCACTGTTTCCCACAGCGCCATGCGTCCAGCAGAGCTAATGGCAGGGCCGGGGGCTTCTGAGCCACTTTTTGCCTGGTTTTACTCAAAATCTGAGCAAATCATGCTGTGGGAAAGGGACAACTTATTGGGCAGAGAGGTTTTTTTCTATTTCACAGTTCAAGCAAGGTGTCATGGGCTCCCCGCAAGGTGTGAACATGGGGCCGGTGTGGGGCTCAGCTCTCAGGGCACAATCCTTCCGGCTCCCAGTCCTGCTGGTGACACCCCTGTTACCTCCTGGAGCTGCCAGATCTGTCAACCCCTCCCCAGCAGCTCCCAGCGGGGCTCCAACACCGCCCGCCATTGAGAGCTTTGGAAGCAGCTTCAAAACCCAAGCAAGATGCCCAAGAATCGCTGAACTGGGGCTCATCCACGCGTGCAGGTGGTTCAGTCGCCTTTCTGTCTTGTCCTCTCCCCTCTCCAAATGTGTCTTTTCATTTTTTTTTTTTCCCCTAAAGCTCCTGATTTTAAACAAAACTATCATGAAACCCCCTGACTCCCTGAGCTGGAGCTTTTCAGGTGCCTCAAAAAGAAGAGAACCCCTGCCCCAGGTGTCTGAAAACTGGGTCGGAGCAGAGCCTGCAGCCCAGGCTGGGGGCTGTCTGTGGGGACAAAAGGCACATCCAGGGTTTAATAAGGGTAAGAAGTCCCTTTGCCACCCCAAGGCCTCCTTCCCCCACCAAGGATGCTCCTCGCAGCCCCCCCGGATGCGGGTTTGCAGGAAGGGGTGGGGGGGATGCAGAAGGTGGGGGCGATGCGGCATCACAGACAGATTGGAACAGGAGACGCCTGACAGATGGGGCTGCCCCAGATTTCACGACTAGTTGTCGTTAACCTGGCTTCCTGCGCCCTCCCGCCCCCCCCCCAGCCCACCCGCTTGTGGCCAGGGGATGCACCCAGGCTCCCCACTGCTGGCGGGGGGCAGCAGGGCCCTGTGGGGACACGGCACAACGGGGGTCACTGGGTGTCCCCAGCCTTTGGCAGAGCTGTGGGAACCCATGGCCCCAGCCGCAGCACCCTGCTCCATCCTCAGTGTCCCCTGACAGCCGGGTATGGCCTGAAACTCAGCCCTGGGGTGCCCAAGTCCCCTCTTGTCCCCCCTCCCACAGGAAAACCCCTCTGTGGTCTGCTGGCCATGGCTGGGGGGAGATGGGTTGTGCTGCTGGGTCCTTTGACGTGCCCAGGACTGAGCATCTCTGCAGCCTCCTCCTCTCCCTTAACCCACCTGCGGATTACATTCATTCTCCACCCCCAGCTCCCCAAAGACTGAGCGAAGCTGCAGGTGTCAGGGATGGGGGGCCACCCTGCAAAATGCCGGGGAGGTACCCAACAGCTTCAGCTGCAGAACACACACCCATAGCCGGGCTGCAGGATTTTTGGCTGGTACCTGTGTGGGGACTTTGCCCGGTGGCACCCCCCACAGCAGCCTCTGTCCCGGCCGTACCCACGGGGACAGGGAAAGGATGCTCCGGTCCCCTCCGCTGCCCTTTCCCGTGTCCCCAGGCCACTGAGGTGCAGCCGCCCCAGACCCTTCGCTGGCAGCTCAGCCCTCCAGGAGCTTCTGCTTCTCCTTTCCCTCAGCCGAAGTGACGTGAGCTCCCGGGGTTGCTGGTGTCTAATTATACTCCGTGTCCGTGCGGTTGGCTCCCCCACCCACACGCCGTGTCAGCCCGGGGAAGCGAAAGGGAAGCGATGCCGCGGTGCTGCGGGCCAGGCCGGGTGTGGGGACACGATGGGGACACACCTGCAGCCGCGGCGAAGGATGGGCCAGAGCTGGCAGAGCTACGGCAGAGCCAGAGCGTCCCCGTGCCCGGCCCTGAGAACCTCATCTGTCTGTCCAACCCTGCAGGGATGGGGACTCCAGCACTGCCCTGGGCAGCCTGTTCCAATGCCCCACAGCCCTTTGGGGAAGAAATTGTTCCCAGATCCAACCTCAAACTCCCCTGGTGCAACCTGAGGCCAGTTTAGGTCACTCAGGGCCAGTTTCTCCAGGAAACAGGGTCAGTTTTTAGGTGCCTGCTCATGTTCAGTTTGGTCTTTGCTCTTTGTGCCCAAGCCCAAGTTTTGGGGGAGTTTTCAGAATCTTCCACCCATGCCAGAGCCCCATGCAGTGGGACGAGGTCAAGGCGCAGACACAGAGGTGAAGGACTGGGGTGGTGTAGAAGAGGATGGAGCCAAACAGCGATTTCCCCATGCTGGGGGGGATGGATCTGGCAGCTGGGGGTGCAGCTAGGGGGGCAAGCGGTGCCTAAGCCACCCCCTGGGCTGAGACCATGAGGAGGGAGGATGGGAAATCGGGCTGAGATGGGACTCACTGCAAACTCTGACTCCGCTGTGCTGTGAGGTGTCACCACGATCTGCCCACGACTGTGTCCCACGGTGGGGGACGGAGCCTGGAGCAGGGACTCACCTCACCGGGGAGGTTTCTATTACTCCTCAAGTGATGCTGAAACTTGACGTTGTATCACGAAACCCACTAAGGGAAGAAATCTGGGTAGGGAAGGGAAATCCCCAGACCAGTCCCAAAGAAGCACTACTCGTGTGCCCTCCTTCCCCCGCAGCACAGGGGCCACCGCAGTCCCCAGCGTCCTGGCACTTGGAGCAGCTCCACTTTGGGGCACGTTTACAAAATGAAACTTTCTGAGCCTCACCCATCATTATGATGTATTTATCGAGCTGTTTATCTCAAAGAAGCTGGAAATTCACCCTGTTAATGACACATTTATATCCCAGCAGCATTTGAACCGCCAGACCCAGGCAAAACCCCCCCCGTGTCCTCCTGCCCCTCCCTCACCAGGACTTTTGGGGTGGGTGGGGGGGCCCTCTGCAGCTGGCAGGGGTACACGGGCAGTTCTCTAGACAGGTACTACCGCCTTCCTTGTCCATGGGGAATATTTACCCCCGAGTTTGAACAGCTGCCCTCAGATCCTGTTGTTGGCAGAGTGAAGAGCTGCTGGACAGGGCTTTTCTAGGACCAGAGGAAACGGCCTCAAGTTGCACCAGGGGAGGCTGAGGTTGGATCTGGGAACAATTTCTTCCCCAAAGGGCTGTGGGGCATTGGAACAGGCTGCCCAGGGCAGTGCTGGAGTCCCCATCCCTGCAGGGTTGGACAGATGGAGATGAGGTTCTCAGGACATGGGGCAGTGCTGGGGTGGGGAACGGGTGGACTCGATGAGCTTGAGGGGCTTTTCCAACCAAAATGATTCTATAATATGATTCAGTCTTTTCCTGGCAGGTTCTCCCCCAACATTAACCTTCTCCCACCCACGAGCTGTCTCATCCGGCAGCAACCTGCTCCCCTGCATCCTGGCTGGGGAAGACAGTTTCCACCGGCCCCCCCAGGGCACCCCGGCAAGGGCACCCCTGGAGATCCCACCCCCGCAGTCTCTGGGTGTGGAGGTGACTTTTCTTTCCATTCAGAGGAGATTCCCCGGCACCCCTGCCCCAGTGAACACGCACAGAGGGTTTCCTGTTCGTAGGCGGATGCTATCCTGAGCCGCAGGCTGCAGTGGTGCAGGGAAGTTCCCCACCTGGGACTGGGGACACCGTGTTACTGCCTCCAGCACACCGTTCCGAGGGCTCTCTCATGACTCTGGCTTGGTTTTGGTTGATTTTAAGGTAGCTTTTCCAAGCCCCCCCGGACAGGACAACATCCCCCAGGCAGACATGAGCATCCTCAGGCTCTGCTGTGCCATGGGGACCGTATCCCGCTGCCAGGGGGGACCCAGGGCACCCAGGGTGGGATTTCTATACAGCCGAATCATCATAGAGTCATTTTGGTTGGAAAAGACCCTCGAGATCATCAAGTCCAACTGCTACTCCACCCCGGCACTGCCCCATGTCCTGAGAACCCCATCTCCATCTGTCCAACCCTGCAGGGATGGTGACTCCAGCACTGCCCTGGGCAGCCTGTTCCAATGCCCCACAGCCCCTTGAGGAAGAAATTGTTCCCACATCCAACCTCAACCTCCCCTGGCACAACTTGAGGCCGTTTCCTCTGCTCCTGGCGCTTGTTCCTGGGGAGCAGAGCCCGACCCCCCTGGCTCCAAGCTCCTTTCAGGCAGTTCAGAGATCGGAAGGTCTCCCCTCAGCCTCCTTTATCTGAACACCACAATTTGGGGACCATTTTGCCCCATCTTGCAGGGATGGGGTGTGGTGCATCACGGCGTGACCTCTCGTTTCCCAGGAGTCCCCGCAGCACCCCATGGTCTGTGGACGATGGGCTGGAAAATGTTATTCCAGGTGTAACTGGAGAGAGAAGCAGCGTGGCGGTGGTGGGAGGCACCCAGGGTGTTTGTCATTGCCGATGCACCAGGGCAGCGTTTTGATGAAGCATTTTTGCATTTTTCAACATTTGCACAAAGTGAGGGGTTTCATACACAGGAGAATTCCCCACCGAATTTTCCAACAAGCTGCCCCAACGCTTTTCAATGTGCAGTTGAGAAGTTTCTATCCCAGCTCTACTCAGGCTAGGAGGTGAGCAGAGATGCTTGGTGGCCATCCCAAACTGCTGTGCTCCAGCAGAAAAGCCACTGCCCTTCCCTCTGCCTCAGTTTCCCCACCTGCAAACGGGGTCTGGAGTTGAGCCTGGCAGTGACAGGGACCCCTGGGGTGCTGGCAACGGGGGGTCACTGCCACCAATGTCCTCCATGGCTGTGACCAAGGCCAGTCCCCGTGGGCCATGCGTGCTAAGAGCGAGCTGAGGACAAAGTCACTGTAACATGAGATATGGGCGGGTTTAAAAAAAGAAAAGACAAAAAAGAGTTTTGAGGCCCTTTCCCCCCCCCGTTGTTGTTGTTGTCCATAAATAATAATTAAACCTCCATTTCCAGCTGAGGCCACTTGTTTTAAATTTCCTGGCTAAAGTGATGTAACAGCTGTGTGTGATGCAATGCCATGTGGAATCCATCAGCCAGGAAACCAAACACAAACCTGCCTTTCTGGCAAAATACTCAGGACGTCTCCTGCCCCAGCCCTGGCTCCGGGGCTCCAGCAGCCCCCGGGTCTGGGTGCCCCTGATGGGACCCGGCTCGGGGTGCCCGGGGCCAGCGGGAGAGCGGCTCAGGGGGCACAGCAGGGAGGCTGGCTGAGCTAAAAGTCTTTTTTAATTGAAAACGTTACAAATCAAGAAATGGAGCTTTGCTGAGGACAAATAAACCTGTGCAAGCCTGGCTAGTGACTTCGGTGGGGCTCCTGACGCCCCCATGTCCCCCTGCAACTGCTGGAGGGATTTGGGGGCATCCCTGGCTTAACCTCCTCCATGGCTGGGCCATCTGGAAGGGTTTAACCTCCCCTCACCTCTCCAGTGTTGCAGGGAAAAATAAAACTCTCTGGGATGCCCAGGACTGTTGCTCTGCCTCGGCAGCCCCGGAGCATCGTGGCTGATCCATGCCCAGTGCCGAATGTGCTCCCGCAGGAGCCCGACCCACCGTCAAACGGGGCTGGCCAGAAAGGACAGGCAAGAGAGGGAAGAAAAAGAGGAGAAAGGGAAAGAGAAGCGGGGGGGGGGGGGGGGGAAGGAAAGGAAAAAAAAAGGAAAAAGAGAAAAACCCAAGGTTGCAGTGGGAAATCAGAAGTCAGAGCTGAGGCATTTCGGCAGCCGAGGCTGGAATGTCTGACTCACACTGTGACTAAATGCAAATATGAACTCAAAGTTGCTCCTTAAAGTCGCTGGGATGCAGTGTGAAGCCCAGAGCTCGCCCTGTCCCCCTCACCCTGGTGAGGTGGCCCCAGCCTGGCTGCACACCGGCCAACGCCTCGGTGGCTCTGGGACTGTCGCCTGTGGGAGCCTCCTCTGCGGTGACAGAGCCCAGGGATACTCCACACCTCCCGGGCTGTTTTACTTCCTTGAAACTGGACCAAGAGGGGAGCTGGGAGGGGGACACCACCCCCAGACCTTGGCCGAGGGTGGGAGATGCTCACCCAGTCCTGTCCCTCACTGTCCCAAATGCCGAGGGGACATCCTTGGGCTACCCTGATTTTTAGGGGCACGGGGGCTTTGCACAAGGACTTTATGCAGCCACTGGCCGTGCTGGGTGGTCCCAGCCCATCCATCTCTCAGGTCCCCTGTGGTGCAGGTGGCTGTCACACAGTGTCCCTGGTTGGGTGCAAGAGTCTGGGTCCCACACAGGGGGCAAGTCCCAGCAAACTGTGCCAAACCCTGGGAATCACATCACACCCTGGGAAAACAGCCCCGCTGGAAGGAAATTCCAGGGAGATGGGGATTTTTCTCGGTTATCTTATTTTTTTTTAAGCCTGTTTTGTTGCCAGCACTGACCTAAATTTTTATTCATTTTCATAATTTATTTTATTTATTTATTCCTGCAGACCCTGCTGGGGCTGGAGCCCCCCGAGATGTTGCCGCAACACTGGCTGGAGCAGCCCAGTCCTCCCAACCCCTCCCGGTCAATGACGTTTCCTGGACCCTCCTGAACCACTGGGAGGTGACATGGGGACAGTGACAGGTCAGGCTGGGGGCTCAGAGGCAGAACAACCTGCCCCAAGTCTCCATCCACCTCTTTTCAGGTTTCAGCCTTTTCTTCTGTGCCAGCAGCCCGTTCCCTGCAGACGGTGGTGTGTCTGGCATCTCCTTGGTGAGAAACGAAACATCTTGGCTGGTTTTTGGTTCTGGGGGTGACGCTACGACATGGGGCAGTCCCCTGGGTTCCGGCAGGTTTCTGTTGTGAGGTTTTGGACACGGGGCTTGTTCAGGGCTCCCCTGCCCAGGGATGCTGCCGTGGGGTGACACATCAGTGCCGTATCCCCAGCAGCACCTACAGAGGTCTCCAAGGGTTTCACATGAGCAGAGTTTGGCCCTGCTGTCATCACATGGAGGGGAAATCGAGGCACAGAGACGGGGGCCACAGGTGAACTGAAAGATTCAACCAGAGTAACCGCTCGTCTTCCCGTGGCGATGGCGCGTGGCTCTGCCGGCTGCCAGAGCTCACGGCCTCTCTGCTGACTTCTGCCTCATTGCATGTCACAACCTGCCCAGGCCCCAGCGGTGAGGAGGAGGCGGCTGTGCCGGGAGCGCCACAACCGCGGCCGTGGAGGCTCCACTTTGCACGCAGGGAGCGAGACCCAGGGCAGGGAGTTTGCTGCAGCCGGAGCTTGGAGCTGGCCGGAGCCCCTGGACTGCAGTCAAGGGCTATAAAGGGATGTTTTTTCTCTGTGAAAAGTTTTAAGGCAGGGAAATCCCTGGAGTGGGAAGCACAAGAGCTGGTGCTGTGCTGGCTGGCGAGGGCACCACTGCCCTGCCACTCACTCCGGCTGCTGGCAGCGCTGCTGCTTCTGGAGATTATTTAAGCCACAGCTCTTGGTATGGTGGGACTACAATGCAATCTCAGCTCTATTTACATATTAACTAGCTGTACATTATTAGCACTAACAGTTGTGAAGATGATGAAACCTGCTCTCCCCATCCCAAAGTTTCAAGGGATGGAAATGAGAACTTCAGGTGTTGCCCATGCAACGCTGCTGCGTTTTGTGCTGTTACGCAGGAGCCAGGAGCTGGGGTTGTATCTCACATCACAAGGTGCTCAGGGGACATCAAGAGTGCTCCTGGGCCTGCAGGCTCCAGGCAGGGAATGTCACTGTCACCATAGGCCCCGCAGTGTCCCGGGTGGAGGTGTCTGCATGGCGTCCTCGTGGAACCCCTCATGTATCCCCCCCATCCCTTTTGCTTCCTACTGCCCTTCACCAAAATAGCCTGAAATAGGAAACTGAGGTGGCTGTGTTGTGAACTGGAAGATGGAACTTCTCTGCTTCAATAAAAAAATGGTACCGGAGGAGTTTTAAACCTCCTCAGTTCCCTGCGGGCAGGCCTGGGGACATGCTCCTTGCCACGATGCTGCCACCAGGAAGGAATAACCTTTAAAGGCAAATGCGATCTTCAACATATACAGAGACACACGACGACTAAAACAGCTCAGAGCGGGAAAATCTCCCACTGTCCTGGCTGCGGGTGCCTGGGGAAAGACGACAAGTTTAACACCGATTCCTGCCCACCGTGGTCCTCCATCTTTCCATGGGATAGCCAGGATTGGAGGTTTAATTACAATTGTTGACAGAGAAATTATGGCCACTCATGCAAAATTAGAATATAATTGCGTTAGGGAAATGTTTCATCTTCTCCTTGTCATCCCTGAGAGCGGAAAGCAGAGCAGGAGCAGAGAAGGGGAGCAGTGCTGGCGGGAGGTGCTGGTCTTGTGCCTTGTAGTGGGGGAGAGGAACCAGTGCTGCGGGGTGACAGCCCGAGGGGCATGGAGAAAATGCAGGAGAAAAAGGCAAATTGGTTCATTTTACAGAGTGGCAGCACACGAGGCAGCGCGCCCCCTCGTTCAGGAGCAGAGGGGGCACGGAGCACATGCAGGGGGGTTAACAGGGCCTGTTGCGGTAGGACAAGGGGTAGTGGGTTTAAACTAAAGGAGGGCGATCCAGGCTGGACATGAGGAACAAATTGTTGCCCTGCCCACCCGAACCCATCGGGTGCCCCGCCGGCGAAGCGCGGAGAGCTGCGGTCGGTGACGAGAAACAGCGGTCGCCCCCGGCCTCCGCCGCGCCCCGCCTCCCGTGCTCGGTGGGCGGGGACTGGGACAAAGTGCACTCTGGTTGGCCTGGCCGTCTGCCACTCAGAGCAGCGGAGCCCTCCCGTTGGACGGTGCCCTCGGCCTTATCAGTCCATCTCCCGGAGCTCCCGTGTCGTCACGGTCCTCCTGCCCCGCCCCTCAGTGCGGCGTACGACCCATCCCCTTCCGCCATGAAACATAGTGCCCCAACCGGAGGGGCCTCCCCCCTCTCCGCCCCCGCGCTGCTGCCGGGCCCCGTTCCGCCGCAACAGGTTCTGTCCAACTTCCTCCCAACGGTAGCGGGGTGTGCGTGGGGAGCGGGGCGTGGGGAACCTGTGCGGCCGGCGGAGGGATATGGTTGGGGGGGAGGTGCCCTGCCACGCAGGGGGCGGGGCGTGAGGAGGGGAGGGGAGGCGAGGCGAGGCGAGGCGAGGGTGTGCGCGGAACGGGGTGGGGGCGCCGCGTCTACGCCCCGCCGCCGCGGGGGGACCATGCGGAGGCAGCGCGGCCGGCGGGCGCAGCAGCAGTGGGAGGCGGAGCGGCAGCGTTAGGACCCGGAGCGGCAGCAGGGGGTGGGGNCTTCCCCCCTCCTGCCCACGCACGGGGGGTGCGCGCCTGCCCCGGAACAGGTAAAAAAAAAACTATAATAAATACAATAATAAAATACGCGTGTCCCCCCCACCCCGGTGCTGCGGGCGCTGGATGTCCCGGCGCAGCGCCCCGTGATCTGCGAGACTTGAGGCACTGGCCGCCTCTCTCCGCCGGGGCTGCCCCGGGACGGGCTGGGCTCTATTGTCCCGTGCAAAGTTTGCCGGGGCCGGGCAGCGGACGGGCCGTGCTGGGGAGGTCCCCAGGCGTGCGGGGCCGCCTTGAAGTGTGTGTGTGTGTGTGTGGGGGGCGGTTAGTGCCCCGTCCTGCTGCTTAGTTTGGGGGCCTGAATTTCAGCGCCCCGGGGTGGGGTGGGGGGTCCATCTCCCCGGCTTGAGGCACACGGCTCCGGCCGTTCCAAAAGTTGGGGGACCCGACGCGGGTGGGGGGGTGTTCGGCCTCGTTCCGTGGTTTCCAGCTGGGGGAAGGGGGGGCTACTTTTGGGGGAGGACTGCCCGCTGTGACCCCCCCCCCCACGACATGGGGGACCTAGTGGTGCACAGGGACCCCGTTCGCCCTCCCCCCTGCATGGTGGGGGCAGGCCGGTCCAGCCTAGCTGAGCCCGGTCCAGCCAGGCCGGGCCCACGCGTGTCCCGGAGCAGCTGCGCTGCTGCGGCCGCCCCGGGAGTTACGGGAACCGGAGCCCGGGGGTGCCGGAGCCTTTGTCCGAAGAGAGAAGGTGCCGCCAGCGCAGGGCCCGCCGGAGGAAACCCGAGCGGGCCGGGGGGAGCAGCGGACATCTGCTGCGCGTTAGCCCGGCCCGGCCGCCCCGTCTGCCAACGGGGTCAAGTTTTCCTCGGCCTTTGTGCTCCCGGCGTGGGTAAAGCCCGTCCCGGGCCGGGGCAGGACGCTGGGTGCCCGGGGGAGCTGGCTGTGGGTTGAAAATAGGAGAGTTGGGGCGGGGATTGAAAATAAAAACCCGATTTGAGTTTGGGGTGGCGAGAGTGTGTTGTTCGAGTTGTCCGCGATCTTGGTTCTCTCCGGGATGTGGGGTTTGGGGGGGCTGTTCAGGGGAGGGATCTGCCCCCTCATTTCACCAGGGGCTTCTTTGGGGTGTAACAGGGGCGAGTGTGACGCCCCAGCCCCCACGGTCAAGGTACCCGGGCGGGAGGTTGGGAAAGTTGCTTTAGAAGTACTGAGCAGATGCATTGATGACACTTAGAAAAGGCATTTTAAAGAAAAGAGAGAGAAAAAAAAATCCCCTCGCTGTTTTTTTTTGTTTTTTAAATAGTGGGGAAGGGTTTTTACATGCTGGGCTGATTTCAGCCTTTTGTTGGTGTTTTTTGTTTTGTTTGGATTTTTTGTTTGTTTGTTTGTTTTGTGGGTCTTTGTTTTTTTTTTTGTTTTTAAACTTCATTGAAATGTGGTGGCTGAGCCGGCATAGCCTATAAGTGCTTTGGATCGTGTGGAATTTTCTTGGGTTTTTTTAATTCTTTTTTTTTTAACCTTATGATTAATGAGTTAAATTTATTGGCCAGCTGCCCTTTGTAACCATGAATGAGTTCCTAAAAAAAAAGACAAAAAAAAAAAAGGAATCTTTTATCTCATCCCAGGCCTCTCTTCCTTCCAAAGAAATATTTTTCTATCATAGCGAGCTGGCCAAAAAGATCCATCCCCCTTTAAAAAAATAATAATCTGTAAAATTAGGAAAAATAATATTTACCTATCTTGCAAAGTTGTCTGACGGGCTTTATTTTTGCAAAACCCTCCAGAACCAATTTAAAAGAAAATTTCTTTCCAGTCCCTTTTGGGAGCGGAGAGGTTCAGTTCTCACCGGGTCCAGCCTGGCTGGGCATCCCCAAACTCTGCCCCTCAAAAAGCAGCTGCAGGTGCTCGGCAACCCGGAGGAAAGAGGCGTAGAATCAGGACTCCTTTCCCCCCGCTTTTTTTTTGTTTTTAAATAAAACTCAGTGAGGACAAGAGAGCCTCCCCTGGGGAGCGAGTGTGGGGGAAGGAGAGGGGCCGAGCCGAGCCAGACAAGTGCCTGAGTGATAACTTGCCTGAACCCTTTGATAAATGAGTTGACTTTTTTTTTTTTGCCTCTTTTTTTTTTTCTCTCTTCATTCGCCACACGCCAGGAACAGAATTGGCCCGAACTAGTGGAATTGGCAGCAAAAAACTAACATACAAGTGTGTCTGGTCAATAGAGTGCTTGTTCCTGCCTCCAGGCGCAATGTGAGGACTCCGACTGTGTCGAGGACTCAGATGCCAGAGACCCGCAAAAAGGATTTTTCTTTTCTCATCCCTTGCTCTGTCTTTTTAAAATATTCATCAATGGGGTGGGTGGTTTGCTGTAGTCATTAAAATATCTCTTTTTCCCCTCCCCCTGGTTTTCTGCAGGGCTGGTGAGGCTGAGGGAGTATGAATCAGCAGCAGAGAATGGCCGCAGTTGGGACAGACAAAGAGCTCAGTGACCTGCTGGACTTCAGCATGGTAAGCGAGCGCGGCCCGGGGCGGGGGGGCATCAAAAATCCTGGGGGCTTTGGTTACGCGTGGTGTTTCGGAGCCGCAGGAGGGAGGAAACGTGAGCCTGGAAATTGGCCGTGATGGGTTTCAGATGTGCCCGTGTTTGTGTGCGTGCACATGTGCTGCAACTTGTTTATTTTCAAGTTAAAGCAAAGCCTCTGCCCCTCCTCTCCCCCCACCACTTTCCCCTCAAACGTATTTTGTTTCCTGCAGGGAGCACAGAGAGGTGGATTGGTGGTGGTTTTTTTTTTTTTGATGGGAAATTCTGGGGAAATGTAGCGGAGTCCTGTGTTCTCTGCTTAGACACTCACCGTGAACTGGGCCAGGTGGCCGTTTCTGAAGCCGTTCAAAGATGTAACTTCAGTAGCTGATTAATCAGGCTTTTTTTTTTCCTCTCCCCAGATCCAGACTATTAAACTTTTGCTCCCACAGGTTATTTTGTCACAGTTTGAAATGTGTCCAAGCTCTCCAGCACATTATTTTTGCAGGAGTTGGACACTTGTGTCCCCCACATTCTTTTCTTCTGTAGCCTGGAAACCTTTCGTTGCATTTAGGAGCTGTTTATTTCCAAAGAAACAAGACCTGAGAGTTCCCCCAGAAGGTTGTGCGCAGCTCTGGGGGGAGGAGAAGTCCCTTCTAGTCGTGGCAGGGTGAGGAAGTTATTACCTGACACATCCGTCTGTCCTGCCGTCCGGGGTCGGTGCCGTGCCGTGCTGGTGTTGGCTGTCGTTGGCAGGTGACTTGTGGAGGAGAGCTTGTGTTCAAAAGAAAATAACTTTCTGTTGCATTCCTCTGTCGTGTGCTGCACCCTCATGGCACTCAGAACGTGCATCTTGCTTTTTTAGATAAGCAAACGTGCTGCAAAGATAGAAAAAAACCCCAGCTCCACGAGGAGGAATAACGACGAATGTGACCGGTGTGTCTGTGCTGTCCAGGGTCACCCAGCCCATGGCCCTGCGGGGCTGATTTTCTTGCCCCTTGGAGATTCAAGTCCATGAAGCTTTTTAGAAATGCTGGTTCAGAACAGGTCAAACTGCTGCCACCAAGAATGTCAGCAAGTCACAAATGGCCCTCAGACACATGGTGTGAATCTTGGGGTTGTTTTATGCAGAGATACAAGTTGCACTTGATAATCTTTGTGGGTCCCTTCCAACTCAGGACATTTTATGATTCTAAGAAGGGAATAAAAGAGGGAAAAGCGGTGGCAGAGCTCAGGGCACCCACTGTCCTGGTACCTGTCACACCTCTGGGAAGTGCTGGGGCTCAGCCACTTTGCTGCATCCGAGCACTGAGGTTTAGCAATGAAAAATAGAACTTTTTATACAGCTAGGGCTTGTACCTGTCCTGGCAGGACTCGGCGCTGGAGGGGGGGTCTCTCAGTCCCCCAAAGAGCAATTTCCCTGCAGGCCCAGTTCTCCCAGTTTCAAGATTTTGTTGGGAGGCCAGTTTTGTTAAATTAACAGCGATGTATTTTTACAGTTGCAGTGATGGTGTGCATTTAAAAGCAGGAATATGTTGAGGGTTTGCTGGCGAGCGGTACGTGGTTATTTGTCCCTCTCTCTGTCGCAAGGTCCGTCGCTTCCCATCTCCTGCACTGGAGAGTTGCAGGTTTTAAACCGTGCTTTGGGCCAGTAACCAGTGATCTGCACCCTGGCCGGGACTGCAGTGGTTCCCACTTTGCTTTTTCTCCCCCTTAGAAAAAAATTAAATCCCACTCTCTGTTTAGCGCTTTAAAAAAAAACAAACCCAAGACCTTATTTTCAAATTTAACGAACCATACTCATTTGCATGCTCAGAGCTGTGTTCTGTGGAGGGGTCCTGACCTGTTCTCTCTGTGCATAATGTTTCTGTCCTTGGAGATTAATCTACACATAATGGTTGAATTTGGGTTCAATTCCAATGCTTTTACACTGGTGTAAACCTGGGAATTCCCGGAACTCGTTTGTGTAAGGCTCGTGCGTTCAGCGGCGGCACCAGGGGCGGCTGCTCGTGGGATCAGGGCCTGCAAATGTCAATTGCCAGCAAACGGTTCAAAGGCGTTCTCTCCAGGATAAGTTGGCCGATGGGCTTTGGCGCAGCCTGGGTTTGAGCCAGATCTGGTTCACAAACCCTCAGCTCCGCACACCCTTCTCCTGAGTTTGCATGAAGGGAATATTAACATCTCTCTTGGAGGATGAGTAGCTCATATGGAAAGCTTCCTAGCGAGTAGACGGTCTTGACCTGGGCGTTGCGAGCTTGTTGTGCGTGGCGTGGGTCTGTCGAAGAGGCTCTTCCATGGGTTGTTCTCCATGTGTCGCTGGGATGCAGCGTTTTTGACCACAAACCTCGCTCTTTCAAGCATATTTCTATTTTTCTTTCAATAAGCTGGAGTGGAGCATTGGTCCACTAATCCTCTCCAGGAGAGTAGATGGGAGGGAAGACTAGAGAGATTCACAGCAGCTGGAAGCGTTTAGTTCAGATCAGTATTTCAATTCCTTTTTTTCTAGGGAAAATATGTTAAACCCCAGCAGTCTGTGGTCCAGCTCTCTGCTGTGTTTTGCTGTGTAGTGAGTGAATTTTAAGTTTTCAGCATAGTCAGACGTGAGTTGGTGGGGTCAGTAAGTGGCAGGGTTGTGCGGGATGCTGTAAGTCGGGCTCACAGTCCTGAAAAGGACTTGTGAAGAAGGCTTGACTGAAGAAGGCCTTCAGTAAATAAATAGATTGGGAAGTTGTTGAGCTGCAAAGTGCTTGCCCAAAGCTTTGTGCCAATGTAATTTGCCAATAAGGGTGAAAAATCAAAGGAATCTGTAACGTGGATCAAAGTGAGCTGGAGCCAAAGCCCCAGCTCCGTGGTCTGGTCACTGCTTTGGGCTGTGCACGGCGCTCACTTCCCTCTGCCTCCCAACAAATTGCCTTTTATAATTGCCCCAAAGTGTGGGTAATTCGTAAACTTTCCTTCACCACCGCTCCCTGGCAGTAACCCAGGCTGGGCTTGCAGATCTGGAGGAGCTTTCAAGAAAGCATCCTGCCTATAGATCCGAGTTGCTGTGTTAGCCTGTTTATTAGGCTTGGGTTTTGGTGCATTGTCCTTTGGCCGGTGGTTGCCAGGCGGGCGCGGGAGCCGCTGTCGGGAGATGCTCGGCCGTGAGGACTCGCTGTGGCTGTCCCAGCTTTGTGGGGAGGTTTGGGCAGGGATCCTGGCTGGGCTGGGGTGCTCGGGGGGCAGGGACGCCCCGTGGCATGGGGAGAGCTGGGATGAAGCAGCACACGGACAGGTTTTGGGGTCTGTTCGTGTCGCGGAGCGTTCCTGCCAAGCGAGATAGAGGCAGGCGGCTGCGTGCCAGCCCGGGTCTCTGGCAGAAGCGAAATGCTGTTAACAACCGTGATTATTAGCGGAGTATTAACCATATGCTGCGGGGATGCTCTTTGTCAGGGTGGTTTCCAGCTCGGTGGGGCGGGCAGGGGCCTGAGCAGTCGGGCAGGACCTGCCATCTCGTTTCTCCGACTGCTCTCCTTGTGTTCCAGCCGCCGAACCAGGCGTGAAAGCCAAACCCTTCCCAGCTAGCAGGGCTGGAGCGAACTCCTGCCCTCCGAGATGCTGGAGGATGCTGAAACCCAGCCCCGGCCAGGGCACAGCCTGTGTTTCCATGGTAAAACTCTCGCTTTTGTTTAAAGTGGAGCTGTTGTAAAATTTGACTTTACGCCAGCATGGACATTTGGGGCTGTAGTCAGGAAGGTCTGTCTTAAATGGACACGTATGAAATATCCTGCTGGCAGTGTTTATTGAGCCGAATTCTCTCTTCTCTCCGAATTAGCAGCTGTGTGCTTTCCATGGTGAAAAATAGATTTAAGGTTTTGAGTTCAGGCCTGAGGTTGGTTCAGCCTGGAGTTCGTGAGGTGGAAGAGCAGAGGAAGTGAAAACAGCTATTTATTTGGGAAACACTGGTAAAAGTACACAATAGATGAAATGCTGCTTGGTATTGTTACTTGTGTCTGGCAAATTCCCTTTCTTGCTTATGACTTGCTGTTGAAATTGTGGGGTCTCTGAGCTATAAGAGGGCGGGTGTTTGGATCTTCCCAAGCACTGGATTTACATCTTTTAACCTGGGAGAAACAGAGGGAGAGGAATAAATTATTTGAGAGGGGTGGAAATTGGGCTGTGAGGTTACGCAGAAGTTGTCAGCTGTCAGGGGGGCTGGAGAATAGGACTGGAGAAACCAAACATGGCGACTTAAGATGGGAGATTTTTACATAACCATTTAAATCTACATTATTCAAATCCAACAAAGGCCAAGTAATGACCCAATTACATCTCCTCAGACGCTTGTGCCCGGGTCCCTCCTGGATGCCTGGGGTTTGGTTCATCTCCTCCATCCCCCCACCCAGTTTATTTTTAAAGCAGCGTGTAAAAGCAGAAAGGAAATTTGCAGTGGGTGGGTGAACTTTGCCTGCGCCAGCCGGCAACTTCACGTACGACTTGAGCCGGGGCTCCCGGGGGCAGCAGCCCCGCTCGGCTTCAACCCATGCGCCACAGCGGAAAAAAAAAAAAAAAAAGAGAAAAAAACCAAACCCAAAACACTTCTTGGAGTTGGCAAATGATAAATAAATGTGTAGGCTGTGTTGAGGTGAGGGGTGACCCGGGGTTCCCCTTCTCTTGCCCTGCTTGAGCGTCCCGGCGTGGGAGGGGGTCGGAGGCTCTGAAATCTGAGCAGGAAGGTGGTGCATCAGTCTCAAAACAGTCTCTCGAAGCAGGTGGGCGGTGGGGAGGGCGTCCCCAGCGGGGCTGCGGGGCGGTGGGGATTGCCCAGTGCGCCGGGGGGGACCCCTTGTTTGCAGTGGTAAAAAAAAAAGCCACGCTCGTTGCACAATGGAACGAGGCTGTTCATTTTCTCCACTCACGTTTGCTGCTCAAACCTTGGGTTTTTCGGCATCAGCAAGTTAATAAGCAGAAATGCTTGTGAAAAAGAGCCAGCAGTGCTTTTTTTTTTTATTGCTGTTTTTGTTGATTTTTTGCTGCTTGGTACCATTATGTTTGTGCATCCCATCTCCCCCCCCGCCCCCCAACTTGTCTATGCAGAACTTGGAAAAGGGTTTTTTTAACCACTTCGCTTGATCTTCTTCCCTGCCTTAGCAGTGAGCACAAGCTGGGTGGGATCAGCCATGTAAAATCCATTTTCAGTAATTTTTGAAGATCTTTGCAGAAAACAGCACCGCCCTGCAAAGAGAGGGGGTGGCAGGAGAAACCTGCGGTGGTGCAGAGGAAGGTTGGCTGCAAACCTTTGCTGTCGGCAGGGCTTGGTTTTGTTTTCTAGCCCGACTTCCCAAGGAAAGAAGGCGCATGTGGTGGTGGGGGCTGCGAGTCCCCCCGAAGTGACTCTGGTGTTTCCCCCTGCCAGGCTGCACATGGGGCTGGGGGAGCAGGGCGATGAGTGGGGACAAAGCCGCACAGGCTGCACCTTTAAACGCTCTTTGCGCCTTTAAATATATGTATAACGTATACACGGTGTGCGTGTCTGCATGCATATATATGATCCCAAATTTGTGTTCTTTTTTTGAATGGCAGTTGGTTTCTTAACTGCTCGCTTTGCATCTCTACCACATTTAACTGCCTCTTTTTTTTTTTTTCTCCCCAGCATTTGTAAAAACAAAGCCGGGCAGACGGTTTTGTACAAAGGAATGTTTCTGACCACAGCCAGACAGCGGCTATGTCAGGGCATGAAACGCTGTGTTTCTGTAAGCTCTTGTGCCATTACATTGTTTAATCTTCAAAGCATTAAACTTTGGAGTTGCTCAGACATTGCAAAGCTAAAAATAATAAAAATTCAAATGACTCGGTGGTGAAAGTCTCTTGAGTTGAGTAGTAAAAGGATATTAAAATGTTAATTCACTAAGCGTTTTCCCACCAGTTGCTTTATTGTCTGGAGCTCCATTTGTGTGGAGAAGAATTAGTTTTCTGCCGCACACAGGTGCATATAAATTTTTAAATAACAGCTTCTGAAACCCTCCCAACTTATATTAAAAATATTTATACAGGTTAGCGGATGAGCTGTGTGGTATTTTTGAGGGGAGAAGATCCGTTGTGATACCGAAGCTGGAGCAGTAACCAAGTTGCCAGAGTGACCAGTGCTGTACAACACGTTAATCTTTCTGGTGCTGAGTTAAATACCTTTGAGAGGGATGCCGTGAGGTTTCCTCTGCTCCGGGCGGTCACGTCTGGATGGGACCTGGAGCGTTACGGGTGCTGAGGGATAAAACGAGCTTTTCTGTGTGCTGTGCTCTCGGTGCGTGCTGTGGTTTTATGAATGGAACTAGCCTTTCTCTGTGGGCACCTTCTAGTCTGGGCCTTGGTGAAGAAATTATTGAAGAAACCGTCAGTTTTGCCCAAAAGATGATGCTTCTTGGATGGTTTTCAGTTACACCTGAGGAACCCGGCGCGCTGTGTGTGCAGGAGGAACGTGTGTGTATATCAATCAGCGCACGGCTGCGCTGCTCGCCCGTCCCTCCTGCAGCTGATCTCTGTAGCAGGGACATAAGGAAAGTTTTTTGCATCAATAAAGTGCTTTTCTTCCCCCTTTCCTCCCCCTGCCTGCCCAAACTGACCCCCTTTGCAGCAGCACAGTAAAACTAACATACTGAAATCTTTCTCTTCCCCTCTCTCTCATCTTCTTGTTTTTGTAGATGTTTCCCCTGCCAGTGGCTAATGGAAAAAACAGACCCACGACCCTAGCAAGCACGCAGTTTGGAGGATCAGGTACTGTCATCTTACATTTTTTTTTTTTTCTTGAAACTGTAATGTTTCTTGCAATAAATTTGTGTTTGCTTCCAGTGACCCAAAAGGAGGGGTTTCTGTAGTTTTGTGTTATGTATTTTTCAGGTGGTGGTCTGCTACTATTTCTCTAGATGATTTTCTTGTTGTTCCATGTGTCTCTGGGTAATCAGAGCTGCTCTTGCTGATCTGTCTTCAATTAAGAAGCCACTACCTGAGCTGGAGGTTGTTGTCTTGCTGCTCTGGTTGAAGCAGCACAAGACCGGACACTCAATGGTCTCTTAAGCTGTTTAAGCGAGTGTCTGCAGATGCGTGCCCCGGGAGACCGAGGAGACACGGCGGTGGTGAATTCCTGGGGCTCGGCTGCCCAAGGGAGACCCTGGCGCGGTTTGGGTGTCTGCTCCATGCAGCTCCCCGCTGATGGGTGGGATCCCGGCCTTCCCAAAGGGACCTTCGCAAAGCCACCCTGACCAGATGCCACCAGGCTGCCCTGGGGACACGGGAGCTGTGTCACCAGCCATCGAGCTGGATCTCGCTGTGGTTTTGGGGTGCTGTGAGCACAACCTTGCCTGACCTCCCCGTGCCGCGGTGTCCGTGAAGCCACCAGCTGTCCCCAGAAGGACCAAGTGGCTGCATCTTTGCCAAGGAGGGGCCGGGGGTGCGGACATCAAAGGGTTTGAGGAGCGGGCTGGCGATCTGGAGGGCACGGAGCTTCGGATGTGTGATTGGGAAATGTGGCGCTGGTTTATTTGAGGCTAAAGTGGAGAATTCCCCGGCCGGGCGGCCGGTGCGGGGCTGTGCCAGGCGTTTGGTGCCCGGGGAAGGTGCTTTGTGCTGGGCTCGCCGCGGCCCCTGCTGTGCGGGAGGTTCGGGTAATTTGTCCTTCTTGCTGAAACACGCTGCTGCTTTGTGGATGTTTAAACTTGACCTTCTCTACCCTGAGCCGACTCGAGCTGTCCAGGCAAAGTCCTGGCCGTGTGGAATGTCTGTGCCCCAACACCGGGTGGCTTTCCAGGGGCTGGGGTGGGATTTCTGGGTTGCGACATCGATGCCAGAGCAAGTTGTGGGGCAGCTTTTGGGAAAACCTACAGAAGAAAGAACGGGAGGGGTGTACTCTGAAATTCGATGCTTTCGGATTGGGCTGTTTAGCTGCACGTCAAGATGGTTTTGAGCAAACATTTTTACACGCGGGGAAGCTGTCGAGTGGGCGCTGGAGGAAATTCAAGGGGAGAAAACTCTTGGGTTAACCCAGATGGAGGCTGATCTCTCCAGCGAGCGTTTCCATGTGCGACTTTTGCTGTTAAAATAATCCACAAAGGATGTGCTGGTGGGAGAATACTAACAGAGCAAGCTTGCTTTAATTGGTTTCCCACTCGGCTGCCAGTTTATAGCGCTGGCCGGACCCCCTCTGCTTGTACAGCAGCCGAAATGACACAAAATCTTTGATTTCCCCCCACTCCTTCTTTTCTTTCGGGTGAGTGCAAGGTAATGTTGACACCACCCTTCCTCTGGGCTGCTGCGTTTTGGGTCCAGCTGTGAGCAGTTCATAAAAACACAGGACTGGTGTTATACAACTGAAGGCGGTTGCACAATCGCTGCCGTCCCGTGTTCTGCGGCTGCTCTTTCGTCCTGCCCTGGGCATCCTGGGTTTGAAACGCAGCTCGGGGTTTGGTTTAGGGGAAGCCTTTTGCTCCGGTGTGGAGTTATCCCTTCAGCCTCACTTTTGGAGAGCAGGGGGTATGTTTAATTTGTGTGTCAGCTTTGTGATTTCTCTCTGGTCCTGAATGTTTGACGATTGATTTTTGCTGGTGGGATGAATAACTGCAGTAAGACCTTAACAAGATGTGCTATGCACAAGGATGCACTGTGTCTGTTGGAAGGATCCAAGATGTCTAAGCTGGGTTTTAGATAATCTGGAGTGATTGTTTTTGTAGTTTGGTGATGTTTGGTTTAGCTTAATTCACTAATTGGCAGCAAGGTACAATCGGATACCGGTTCATCCCCAGAGGCACAACCAGCCGTCTGGCTCAAAATTTCATTTGAAGTTGAATTGTCACCAGCCTGGCATTGGTCAGGGGGTGAAAAGCAGATGGTCCTTGGATTTGGAGACCTGGACTTGCTGAGGGAGGCAGAGCACCTTGCAGCCAGGCCCTAATCTGGACCTGGAGATTAGCTCCTTAAATCTTCTTGCCTTGCAGTAAGGCCTGGGCTTCATCTTTGTGTGCCTGATGTTTTGCAAACACTCCTGTTCAATTGGTATCGTAGGATGGTTTGTGTTGGAGGGACCTTCCCAGCCCCCCGGTGCCCCCTGCCATGACAGGGACATCTCCACCAGCTCAGGTTGCTCAGAGCCCCGTCCAGCCTGGCCTGGGATGTCTCCAGGGATGGTTCAGCCACCACCTCTCTGGGAACCTGGGCCAGGCTCTCACCACCCTCAGGGACAACGATTTCTTCCTCATGTCTGTCGCATCCACCAATAAAAGTAGTGCAGTGTTTCCCCTCTGCTGCCTGGAAAGGAGAAGCAAATACCGATTTACTTAAGTCCTAGTTCAGTAACATGCACCGCAGTGTCAGTATCTCATTATTTGGGGATATTGTAGTGCTGAAGATGCTGACTTGTGTGCCAGAGAAATTGGTGTTTCATGCTTCTGCCCACCCTTGGACACGTGAATTTGTGGCTTTCTGCTTTTAATCTCCTTCCTTCTCGGGGAAATCCTGGGGCAATATGTAGCTTTTATATTTTTCCCCTCCAGAGGAGTGATTTCCCCTCCAGGGAAGCTGGGAGCGAAGGGAGCAAAGCAGTGACCTGCGGACTCCCAGCCAAAATGCCCCACTTGCCAAGATGAGCTTCTTCCTTCCAAAGGTAAATCATAGAATCGTTTCGGTTGGAAGAGGCCCTCATTGAGTCCAACCATAACTTAACCTCACTCTAACACTAAATAAGGTAGCGCAGTCATTTGAAACAGTGCTACTAGCAGATCACACTGATAAAATTTCCCCCAATTTAAATTATTTTCAAACCCCAGTAACTGCCCTGGCGCTTGTGCCGGTGGCCCCTTTGCAAAGGGGAACCTGTTTCTCTCTCCTAGGCCAGAAAAATTCCAACGCAAGCCCTCCAGCTTTGAGATCCCTTGGCTTTTATATTTGTCTCCCGGTTTTATTTTAAGCTCTGCCACTGTTTCCCTCCTTTCTGTCCTTAAATGCACCAGGGAGGAACTGGTTTAGCTACTCTGCCGCACGGACAATAATTCCACACCTCCGCTTTGCCTTTTCTTGGCAAGGCGAGACCCAACAATTGCCACTCGGATGGAGCTTACGTCACGCGGACCGTGTCTGCGGCATTTATAGCACATATAGGTCACCGCAGGGAAGTTGGTCTTCCTGGGGCTTTGAGCTGCAACTTGTGTTTTCCAGCCCGAGCCGTGTCATTTGCTGCTGGTATTTTATTTTAGCCAGGGTGCTCATTGTATTGCTATTGTCCTGCTCCTAGGGGCTGCGGTTTCCCGGTTTCCTCGTCCCCTCGCCAAACTGGTTGTTTATTATTTGCAGTAGCAAAATATTTAAAACTGTGTGTGTCCCCCCCCCATGTCATAGTTCATGAATGACTAATCTGATCAGAAATGAGCTCCATCCCCGCGCGCTAAATTAAACTGCGCCTTGAGCGGGAAAACGCGTGCGCTAAATTTCACGTGGAAATAACCATTTTTAATTGGCATTAAGACAGTGGGAGTGGCAGGAGGCAGAGAAGCGTCCTTGTCCCTCCCCAGCCTGGCCGGGGCTGTCGCCTGGCGGCTGCCGAGTTTTCAGCAAGGTGGCTGCCCGGTGAGCCTTTGCTCTTGTGGACAAGCGGGGCTCTGTGGAGCGGGGAACTAAGACCGAGGCGAAGGGTCCTGCGAGGCATCTGGGGAGCGGCGCTTTGCATCGGCGGGTGAGGGGGGTGCACAAACATCTCCCCGTCACGTCAGCAGCGCTCACTGTGCTGGGTTTGTGTCTCGTTGGAACAGGAGCCCGGGCGCTCTCCTGCTCAAGGGACGATTCTGCTCGCAACAAATGAAAACTCTGCTAAAAAAAGTAGCGCTTTTTTTTCCCTTTCCTTTTGAGTAAGCACATTCACCATTAAATCTCTTTTCCTTCTTGCTTTGCGCTGAAGGGAGCTCCCGCGCTTGGGGTCTCTTAGGTGGGTTGGGGAGGGAGAGTCCCCTCCTGGTCTGCGCTGTGATTTCCACCCCCAAAATTTATTCAGTGCTTTTTTTTCCTAGTGAGAGGCTCATTGTTGAGGGAATTGCTTTGATCGGGGCAAGTTCAGAAAATACATTTGAAGCTGGCTAACCAGGGAGTTTTTTCAAAGAGTTACAAGCTGGTGCATGTAACAGATTTTAAGTTATAGTCTACTGAACAAAGTAAACGCGTTTTCCCTGGAGGTAGGTGAGTCTGCATCCCCTTTGAAAACCTGCTTTAAACAACGTTCAAACTTGGATACCTGTGGCAACGGCACTGAAAGTGATAAATTCTCTGAAAGGTGAGGGTTGTCTCTTTAATTGGTGCTATGGGTGAGCTGTTTGAAGATTGAATTATTTTGCGTTGAGGAAGCTCCGGGGCGGGGAGGGTCCGGGAGCTCGCGGAGCAGCCGCTGGTACTTTGCAGTAAAAGCATCTCGGTTACTTGGGAAGAACTAAACAATCTAAGCTGTCAGCAACTGAGTCTTGGGCTGCAGAAACGCATTTGCAACTATTTACCACAGTGAGGAAAGCAGGAGCTTTTATTAGTAAGGATATATCACGTTTTCCTACTAAGTGCCTCTAGTTCCCACGTGTTTTGCTTATGCTGGAGTGGGAGTGATGGGCTTCGCTTGCTATTTAGATAGATGATGAAAGGCAGACATGAGGTGCGCAATATGTGACTTGATATTTAAAACTGGCACTTTCCATTAAAGTACGTACTTGAGGCTGCTTGTTTGTGTTGCGATTGTGTGCATGCCCGTGCAGCAGGTTTGCAAAACTGTCGCTGAATACAAAGCCACCACAACAAAAAAAAAAGGCAAAGCAGAAAAATCTGCTTGCCTGCCTATTGGTGGGACTTTCTTTCGAAGTAAAAAATTGTTTTTTAGCCGTTCTCAAAGGAAAAATAATAATAAAAAAAGCTTTGCCACGGACAAGTGAAGCTTGCGAAGGTCTTGTTAGGCTGGGACGAGACGATCGCTGCTGCTCTCCGCATCCCTGGAGTGGTTCCACCCCGCAGAGCCGGTGCCCAGGGTGTGGGAGAGTTTTGCAGGGAAACACCCTGGGTGCTGCAGCCCCAGCCTTTCCAGTAACAAACCCTGGAGGACTTTCACTGCAGTTTGTCTCCCACATGCTGGTCGGGTGCGTTCAACAGCTTTCTGCTTTGTTTTCATCTCTCCTGTTCTCCTTCCTCTCCCCTTTCTGCTCCCTGTTCTTCCCCTGGTCTGGGTTGGGATGCAGAAAATGGGGTTTGAAGAAAAGAGCCCAAAAGCTGGGGGCAGGGAATACGGGTGCGAGTGCGGGGGAACAAATGGCCGGGGAAGATCTTCACACCCGTCTCCCTTAACCCAGCGTCACATCCCAGTTGTATCTGGGGTCTTTGTGTTCCTGCTCCTGGGGCTTCCTTGCCGGGGCAGCTGTTTCACCTGGGAAGTTGAAACGTGAAGACCTTCTTATCTCTCTGTTCCCTCTCTTCACATTTCTGTTTTTTCCTCGAGCTTTTGTGCAAGGCTGAGAGTGAGGCTGTCCGCCCAGGGGCACAGCCGGTTTCTGATGGACGCACGAGGAATGAGCAGGAAAAAGGTGACGGTGCTGCTGGGCAGTGGGGATGCTCTGCCGGCAGCTTGGTGCTTCTCCAGCAGCTGGGGAGAGGAAAATGTAACCCCATCCCTGTCTTGGTGCACATTTTCAGGGTAGAGTTGTTCTGTTTTGGTTTCTTTTTTCTCCTATGCTGGGGAAGAGTCCTCCTGGCTGGATTTGAGATTTTGAACTAGGGAAAGAGCACAGCAAATGTCAGGAGTACCAGAGCGCCAGAGCTGTACTGAGTAAGTGGCAGCTTTTGTTTAGAAACTGCAAATTTGACATAGACCTTGTTTAAGCACGGTTTTAACCACGCCAGAAGAGCTGAAGCAGCACAGCTATCTCTGCTGGCAGAGCTTTTTCCTCCCCTGGATGAGGCGGTTCAGCACTGGTGTAGCTGCCTGCTCGAGGGGTTATGACGAGATGCGCGTATCTTATGTAAAAATCATGTGCCTCGCCTGGGTTAAGGCTGGCGTGAAGCTGGCCCAGGAGTGAAACTTCGGCGTTTCAAAAGAACGTGTACAAACTCAAACACCTGATTTCCTTCTAATAAGAGCTGGTTGTGCATTAATTGCATGTGTAATGTCATTACCTTGTTCATGCTGCTGCCTTCTCAAGCGCGAGGGCCAGATCTTGTTATAAATGATGCTCTGGAGGGCAATGTGCTTGGGCTTTGCTCAGCCCAACTTCAAGTCCTGCCAGGTGGCACGTGTCGGTGTGGGGCTGACATATTTGAATTGTTTGCCTTTGGCTCAGCATCCCAGCTCGCGGCCTCGCGTGCTCGTTGTGCCCTTTCCAAAGGGGAGAGATGGCTTTGGAAAGGACCCAGTGGGTCTGGCAGGCGTTTCTGCTGGACCTTGCCGCTGCTGATTTCCAATTCTGCGTGCTCCAGAGGGTGCCCTTCTGCAGCACGTGGCCGGCGTGCGGCCGGTCGCTCTGCCTGCTGCATCTCTGTGTTAATGTTTATATTTAGTGAAACTCAAATTGGGATTATTATTATTCTTTTTTTTTTTTTTTTAGTTTGAGACAGCAAATGGGTGTCTTAACGGGTTGGATTTAATGAGTAGTGTATTTGTTAACTTGGATGGCTTCTTCTCTAACCTGGAACTACATTCTCCAGTGTTAAAGCCGAAGGATGCTATAAAGGTATCTTCCCTGCTCACTAACACCCGAAGTCACTTGGAAAATTGGTATTTCCGATGCTCTTCTAACACAAGAGCAGATTCTGAACCCAACTGGATAACAGTATTATTCCCAAGTGGGAAAGTGATGGCGATCTGCCACTTTACGTGGAAGAATGAAATGTTGACACAACCCTCCCCCGGGCATTGGAGCGAAGTCGTGAGCGTCTCTGTTTCCTGAGCGCTCTGAGCCGCAGATTTGAGAGCATGAGGAGAGACCGTGGTCTGAACTCGATGGGCAGGTGAGGCTCTCGGGAAACACCGTATCCTCTCATAGATAGAACCACAGAATCATTTTGGTTGGAAAAGCTCCTCAAGCTCATCGAGTGCACCCGTTCCCCACCCCAGCACTGCCCCATGTCCTGAGAACCTCATCTGTCTGTCCAACCCTGCAGGGATGGTGACTCCAGCACTGCCCTGGGCAGCCTGTTCCAATGCCCCACAGCCCTTTGGGGAAGAAATTGTTCCCAGATCCAACCTCAACCTCCCCTGGCACAACTTGAGGCCGTTTCCTCTGCTCCTGGCGCTTGTTCCTGGGGAACAGAGCCCGACCCCCCTGGCTCCAAGCTCCTTTCAGGCAGTTCAGAGATCAGAAGGTCTCCCCTCAGCTCCTGTTCTCCAGCTCCCTCAGCCGCTCCCATCACACTTGTGCTCAACCCCAGATGAGATGAGAGATGATGTATAAACCCTTGGCAGCAGCATGGCACGGTTGGCGATTGCCAGGAGCGGGGCTGATCCTCCTGCATCAGCTGGAAACCTGCCCCGGGCGCAGTGTTAACCAGGCTGGACCTGAAAAACACGCTGGGCTCCTGGGAGCGGGTTTGGTCCCTCTCCCCTGTGGTGCAGGGATCACCGTGCAGGTAAACCCCGGGTCGTTGGTTGCTGGCTCTTGTTTCTCTTTTGTCTTGGTGCTTGCTCCCCAGCGAGGCTCCTTGAGCTTTTGGTCGGCCTGTTCTATCTGCTCTGGAGGGGTTTGCCCCGTGCCGGTGGCTCCCAGCACTGTCTCCGTCACGAGGAGGATGTCAAGCGGTGGGTGGGTGGTGGACGCACGGCCGAGGCAGTTGTCTCAGTTATGCCAAAAAGTTTGCCTGCATCTGCCTCTTGGCTTCCCAGCCGTGTGGGTTGGGATTATCCTGCCCTGTCGCAGCATCTCCAAATAGCTGAGCAATGCCTGGAGCACAGAAGGGGATGGCAGCCTGCAGGCTCCGAGGAGCAGCACCAGCTCGTTTGCCTGTCCCTGTGTGGCACGGAGAAGGGACTTGGACAGCGCTGGGTGCTTGGTTTCCTCCGACACATCTCCAGGCCACCAGCCCAGCTGGATACGTGCAGTTGCCTGAACTTGATGAGCTTGGGAGGCGAGGATGGGCAGTTACCTGCTTGGTGTCATACTTGCCAGCTCAGAGGCTGCAAAATCATACCTTGGGCTGCATCCCCAGCCCTGTGGGCAGCAGGTCTGGGGGGGGATTCTGCCCCTCTGCTCTCCTCTGGTGAGACCCCCCTGCAGTGCTGGTCCAGCTCTGTCCCCAGCACAGGACACACAGGGACCTGCTGGACAGGGCCAGAGGAGCCCCAGAAATGACCCGAGGCTGGCCCAGCTCTGCTGGGAGGACAGGCCGAGAGAGCTGGGGGGTTCAGCTGGAGAAGAGAAGCTCCAGGGAGACCTTAGTGCGGCCTTTCCGGACTGAAAAGGGGCCGATCAGAAAGATGGGGACAGACTTTTGAGCAGGGCCTGTTGTGATAGGACAAGGAGTGATGGTTTTAAACTAAAGGAGGCAGATTCAGGCCGAACATGAGGAAGAAATCGTTGGCCCTGAGGGTGGTGAGAGCCTGGCCCAGGTTCCCAGAGAGGTGGTGGCTGAACCATCCCTGGAGACATCCCAGGCCAGGCTGGACGGGCTCTGAGCAACCTGAGCTGGTGGAGATGTCCCTGTCATGGCAGGGGGGCACTGGGGGGGCTGGGAAGGTCCCTTCAACACAAACCATCTGTGATTATTGCATTTTAAGATTTTTTTTTTCCAGGGGGTGGCTGCAAACAGCTGGTTGTCACTCAGTGATGTCCCTGCTGGAGCAGAGACCCATGGCACGGGGAGCATCTCACTGCTCGCTTTGGGGACCTGTCTGCCAAAAGGTTCCCAAGTACTTTGCAGGTGTTGATTAGCGCATTAGCTCTGACAAATTGAGTTATATATGCCACGGAGGGAAGAAAGGTACTGCGCTCCTTCGGTGTTGACTTAAAGTTTAATTAATTTTGTTGCCAAATGAGGCATGAAATATGGTGTGAAATACATTGTGGTGCTGAATGCGTAATTGTACGGGGGACTGGGAGTGTGGAGGATCGGGGATCACCTCGGGCAAGCTGGGCACGGAGCTCTCCTGGCACCCTGACATCTCTGGTGGCACAGCTGGCAGCATCCACCTCGTTTGGGGGGGGGACTTGGTAGTTTTGTCATCGGGTTATAGAGATTCTGGCTTAGTCTGTCCTGGGTGGCCTTGTAGGGTGAAAATAGGTATGAAGGAACATCGGAAGAGGAAAAAGCTGAACTGTGGGTGAAGATTTCTTGGTTCAGCTGTTGAGAATTTTCGTATGGGTTGTTTTGATGCTTTTTTTGCTGCCACGGTTAACGATTGTGGTGGGAGGTTGATGTTCACTGAAGGAGGGAAAAACGCAGTCCAGAACAGCTGCCTTTTTTTTAATCTTGATTTTTTCAATTAATTCTCCACTTAGCACAACTCCAAAGCCAGCAGGGAGGAAAAAAAATGAAAATATTGTCCATCTTCCCGTTAACCCTGAGAAGCATATCCTTACACCACAGTGACCTAAGGCAATCTCTCCCTCTGAATTTAGCAAGAGGGAGGTGAAGTTAATGTGGCACAAGCTCCTTCTAGCAGGGAGAGTCTTCATGGTTAGACGGGGACCAAGATTAAATGAATGGTAAGTTTTGAAGCACCTGCCCATTCTTCATGCCTGGCGATAAGGAATCAGTGAGTTTTTTCCCCCTCCAAAAGCCGTTGCTGGTCTCCATCGTGACGCTCTCTGGTCACAGACCCAGGAGTGCCCCAGGGACAACCCATGGTGGCCCTGACCGAGAAGGCGGCCCTGCAGGACCAGCCTATGGGGCACTGGGGTCGCCTATCACCTCTCTTACCTTTCTGCCTTGCCCTGCATAACCCAGGGGGACACGGGTGACTTGGCTTGTGACAAGAGACCAAACCCGTCCTTGCAATGATTGTGTGGCTGCAGGGAGACGATGGGCCCCTTCTGCTTTCTGGGACCTTTTTTTTTTTTTTAAAAAAAAAAAAAAAGTGAGGTGGTCTCTCTTCCAAAGGCTTCTTAATGCTCTATTAACATTGTTATACAAAACAGCAGCATGCCATTTAATTAGGAAAAATACGTACTAACCTCTACCATATGTTGCTCTTCTCCTTGTATTTGCATTTGAAAGTTCGGCTGAATTTCAATGCGAAACTGGATTTTATCCAAATGATGAATGGCCTGAGAGGCTGTGGGAAGGTGGATGTGCCTCCCCGTCACATGTGCTCGGTGTTTGGTTTGGTGGGTTTTTTTTTTTTATCTTTAAGAAAAAAATTAAAAGCAAATTTCCTTTATTTCTTGTACTGTGGTTGAAACTGTTCACACCTTTCCTCTAAAACCTGAAGTGAACATGTCTGGCTGGGTGGCCATTCCTGTGTGCTCTGAAGTGTAGAGGCTCCAGTCCCCAAAGGAGAGGGATTAAATCTACTCAGTTTACCCTTAAACAACATGTTTTTGGTGGCAGCTCCACTCGTGGCCAAGGAGACGATCTTGTTACCGAACCTCCCTGGCTTCTGTCCTCACAGCTTTATATCTCCTTTGTGGATTTAAAAAAGAAATTTGGTCTCGACAGTCGCTTTTTCTTTCAAACCACTTGTTTTTCCAACCTGCTCTCAGACCGGGTGGCATCCGGCTGCTGGAAGAAGAGCTGGTTTAGGAGATGGGTCTGTGGCAGCACATCCCCACAGCATCTTCAAATTGCCTGGACTTTCCACTTGGCTTGAAGTGGGATTTTTTTCCTCGTCTGAGGTACTTTTAAACTGGCTTAAGCTTCGTAACAAGCTCAGCATTACGTTGCTGAGCTGGGTCTGCTCACATGGCTCTTAGGGACCTTTCACCTCACCTACCTGGCAAAAAAACTCCTGAAAAATCACTTCATAACCTGATTATTTCACATGCTCTGGGGAGGATGGCTTGGGTGCTGGGCTGGCTGTGGTGCTCTCAGGGGGAGCTGCTTGCCACAGGTTTCTGGCTTTTGTTCTCCTTTCGCTCAGCCCCTTGGAGATCAGTTCAATCTTTAAGAAGGTTTTTGTTGGGGTTTTTTGTTGTGTTAATGCAGCTGAACTAATATGATTGCATTTCCAGATTTGGGTAATGGAATAACAAGTCAGGAAGCTCTTTTTTTTTTTTTAGAAAAAAAAAAAGAGGATAATTTATGTCACTTCCAAATTCTCCAGGTCTCCAGTTGGGAAGATCTTTCTCAGTTACTCTCGGCATGAGGGCTCCTTGCTGCCGTGGCTGTGCGTGTGGCACTGTGGTCCTGGTGTAACCGCACGTTGTGCTCTGTGCCGTGATCGGCCGTGGATCTGGAGCAACCACGGGGTTGTCCTGGGTGCCCAAAAAGACGGGTCTTACCTTCCCGATGGTCTGGAAGGGCCACGTACATCCCTCTAGTGCCATATTTGGGGCAGAGACCCTTGCACGTGTCCCTTGGGGTAGTTTCACCAGCATCCTGAGGTGCGTTGGCTTTGCTCATCTCTGATTTCGGAGGAGTGATCTGGAAAATAGCTCAGCCAAATCATCTTGCAAATGGCAACTTCCTTTCTAAAAAGAGAAGGATGTTGTGGAGTTCATGGCTTCCCATTATTTTCCCCAATTTGAGTGCTTTCTTGCTATCGGTCCCCCAGTGTCGGGCTGCACGGTCGGCTTTGGTTTGGGGACAATCAGGCCGCTGCTGGTGCACGCTGTGGTGCAGGGTGCTGGTGTCTCGGAGCTGCACAGGCTTTGGCTCCACGAAACATGGAACTTTCGCCCCCGGGACGGGGGTACCGGGCGGTGGAGCCCCTGTCCTGGCACAGCCCCATGAGCAGGCGCGCGGCCACAGCGTTTGCCCTTCTTTGGGTATGTTGTACGAAGGTAGTGAGTCACTTTTCCATGGAGCGATAGTTACCCTGCTCCTGTCTTGTATTTGTGTTGTGTAGCCAGTGGGATTATTTATAACTTAGCCAGCATCCCGAGTCTATTGTTTCAGCAAAGAGCAGGAATGACTAGATGACTTCCTGAGATTTTTTTTTTTCTTACCACCCCCTCATTTTTTTTTTTTTTTTTTAAATCTGCTTTTCCTTCCAAGTATTATATTCGCCAGTTGGATGCTTTCCCCCCCACATCTTCCCCTCCTGATTGTGCATTTGTGCTGCTGACAATCCCACTACCGGTGTTGCTTTAACTCTAAAAACTGTCCCAGGAAACACTGGGGCCTGCGCCCCGGCAGGGCTGGGACACCTTGGAATTGCACAGGGTCTCTCACCAGCCTGGCGGGTGCTGGGGGCCGCAGCGCGAGGCTCCGGCACTGCCGTTAATGGGGCAGGAGTTGCCCTGTGCCGTGGATGCTGCGCGGCCCCGGTGCGGGGTTGGTCCGGTCCAGCCGCTGGCACAGGGTTGCGCCTCAGTGCTCTGGTTCTGCCCTTTTATCACCGCCCCGCTGAGTGTGTTAACTGGTGAAATACAAAGGTCTCACCTGAGCCTGCTCAGGGCAAAAGCCATTTCCACGCTGGTGGAAGCGGCATGTCCAGCCCTGGGGACACGGCAATGGTGGGGATGGATGAAGTGGGTCCTGAGCTCCTGTCGTTGCATGTGTGGCCACTTGCCCAGTGGCAATGGTGCCATCTGGGCAGTGTTCGCCTTCAGTCCTGGAGCTCTCCTGGTTCTTGTCCTCCTCCTCTTCGTCTATCTGCCTGCAGTTAATTCACTGCTGATACTGCAAGACACAGGAGCCACCATAATTTTAATTAAGCCCTTCTTTGGAAATTAGCGTGGGGGGTAAAGGTGTGCAAAATGGAGAAAAACAACATGTGGGTGGTTTGGTTTGCTCAGCCTACCTGAACCTTTGGGAGGAACGTGGAGGTTGAGCTTCCTTAGGGAGCAACACCCAGGACCCCGGCGGCTGCCGTCCGCAGCTCCTCCTTGTACAGCCCAGGTCCGCTTGGGATCTTCTTGCTTGAAATTGGGGCATAAGACCCCTGCTTCGGGTTTGCTTTAGTCTAATTCTCCTTCTGGCCGAGCGCGATGCTCTGAGGTTGTGCCCGTCTTGGCTGCGTTCCCTTCGTTAGCTTCTTCTTGGCCATGATGTAACGAGCAGCCGCTGAGGTTAATGCGGCTGCAGCCATGACCTGCAAGAGCGACCCAGGGGTGAAACAGCTAAAGAGGAACAAGTCTTTGCTGCCTTGTGGCCAGCAGAGATCCTGCACAATTCCTCTCGGTTTCTATTAGTTCAGAACTCAAAACTTAGCGCTTGTTTATTTTTAAGCTCCTGTTTCTAGCCAACGTGCGTGCAAATCCTTGCTGGTCCTCTGGCCAGTGGTAGAAGGTGCCTCATGGCCCCACTGGCTCAGGACCCTTCCCAGGGCTGCAGGGATGTGGTGAGGGGGTCACATCTCCCTGCACTGGCTCTCCAGAACTGCCTGGCTCTGCAGGGAAGCATGGAGTTGGGCCAAATAGAGCTCTGCTGCTCAGGTGTGAGCAGCCAGGAGTGGAAAATGAGTCCTGAGTTCTGTCCTGTGGGGTTTGTACATAATCTTCAGAGCTGGTTTTGCTTTTCCAGGTTTCTTGTGGTGCAGAGCACTGGATATGGGTGAGGAAAATGGAGTGTTGTGTGAGGTCCTGGGCTTGGGATGATGCTCCAAGAAGGACCTGGGAACTGAGGCATCTCAGGGAACTGATGTCTGGATTCATGAGCTCACTGCAGACTTCTGGGCTGCTCTCTAGGTTGCTTGTTGCAGTCAAACTGGAGGTTTTTTGGGCCAGGCACTGAACTCGTGTCTTGTTGGAGTTGGTCCCAAAGCCGTTAGAGCCCCAATGGAGCCATTTAGGGTCGCGCAGGAGCTCGTGCATCCAAGATGATGCTTGTGCTGGTGCTTCTCCTTCCCATGAGGCTTTTGAGCTGCTGTTCCCCTGCCTAGGGCACCCTTCCCATCCCAGACACCCAGTTATTTTGGTTTTATCCCCTTGCTGGAGTCTACAGGCAGCGATATCCCAAGTAAAGCGCCGCTACAATTCCTGTACCGCAGCATTTCCCTGGAGCGGTGGGAGAAGCCAAGCCTGGATGGCACTGAGTTCCCACTGCTCCTCAGGTTCCTTTCAACTGAAGTGCATGGAAAATAAAGCCAAGGAAAAAGATGGGGAGCTGCCATTCTCGCTCCCCACTGTGAAAACACCGCAGCTTAGGAGCTCTGACAGCAGGACGTGCACTGCATGGCAAGGGGAGCCACGGGCATCTCCTGCAACAACCCTTCTGGGTCAGTTCAGAAATAGAGAACAGACCTTCTCCCCCGGCTTGCTTTATATTTTTAAAAGCCTTGTGGTTTTTTGTTCTGTTTTCTTTAAATAATTCTCTAAAAAGTTGAAACTGTAGGACTGGTGCTTTTTTACCCAAAGAAGAAAACTGAAAGATTAGCGAGACGTTGTGGTTTGGATTGCCAGTTGGAAGGATTTTTGCACACTCTGGCATATTAGGCTTTCAGGCCTGGGGAGCACAAGTGCTTCTTCCAAGAGGTGGGTTAAAAGCTGGAGATGTGTCTGTCCATGCAAGCATTTAAGGGATAATCTGTGTCACTTTATATTGTGCCAGGAGAGTCTGTCTCAGCTCTGGTCTCTGCTGCTGCATTTCCAGCTCTGCCTAATTTTTTGGGCAAGTCTCTCCATACGTACAATAGCTAGAAACAGTTTTGTTCCCTAGAGAGGCTTTGAGGTTTAACATTTATAAAATACTTTGAGATCTGCAGATAAAGGAAAGCAAGACAATAAACAGCGACCGGGGCTGTGCCAAAGAAATACCCTGTACCACCACAACAGAGTCGTGCAGGATTGGGTGGAGATGCCTTTTGTTAGAGGGTGAGCAACCGCTCCAGGAGCCACTGCTGCAGGCATGGCTGGGAGCCCCTATAACAGCAACTGAGCCCCGACCCTGGTGTTTAAAAGAGTTTATGTTAAGGAGGTAACGTCTGTGGATAAGAGCATGATTGAGGCAGGTAGGTGAGGTTTTTCCCCCGGGTGCTCTCGGGCTGTCTCGGGACTGAACTGGGTCCGGATGAGATGCTGCCAAATTGCTCTCTGGGCAGCGCATCATAAAATCCCCTGGTAAACTTAATCCACTCCATAAACCTCGTTAACTTTCTTTTAACTGCCTGTGCTTGTCCTTAGAGTGAACTCCTTTATAGTCCCCTGAACAAAGGCAGGCAGGGACGGAGGAGCCGGGTGGGAGGAGCACGCGGGGCCAGGACCGCGGCACGGGCGCTGGGCTGCGGGTGCTGGGCTGCTCGGCGCTGGCTGCTCCGTGGACATGGCATCCCCGAACAAGCCGCGCTGGGGTAGGTCTTCCTGCCAGACGGCTGGGAGTTTTCTGGCAGAGGGTGTGAGGATGGAGTGCAAAGGAGTAATTTTGAGTGGCTTGCTTGGGAATTCTGCTTTCGAGGGATTTGGAGGCAGGCGGGCTGGAGATCGGCAGGGAGCCTCCTCCCTGCGCTCTGGGTACCTGCTTTTCGGTGCCGTTGAGCTTTTGGACAGGAGCGGAAAGTGTTAACGCTGCTCGAGGACACTCGATCCTGTTTTGGGAACAGGACGCATGCCTCTGCAAGGATAGCTCAGCTCTTTCTGCTGCTTCCCTGCCTTCCCGCCTAACATGTAACTCCCTTAAAACCCGTTAAAGCAAGCTGTGGCAAGCAGCAGAACGAGCAGAGGAGGACGCGTAAGTGCGGCACGAGATGAAGTTAGTTGCGAGCCAAGGGTCTCTCGGGTGGGGCAGTGGCCCCTGGTCCCTGTGTGTGATTAACTGCGGTACCAGGTGGGTGATGTCACCTGCATTGGGGTGTTTCCTTCCTCTACAGGGGGCTTGTTGGATGGTTTTTGTTGCAACCAGTTTTAGAAACAAATCAAACTGGTGCCTAGCTCTCTGGAGATGGTCTTGCTTTAATTCGAGTGGTTCGTGTGTATCTAGTTTTAGCTTGAGAGAAGCCAGTTTATCTGAATTGCTACAGACGGTGCTGAAATGAGATGGGCAACAGGGGCTCTTACTCTGGCCGAGAAACCTCCATCTCTCAGTTTTAAATAAACATGGGCTTGTATTTAAGTGAGGAGTATGCTGTGTGCTTTGTGGTGGACAGAATTCCCTTGGGACGCCGGGGGCAGTGGAGGCTTTGGGATGCTGTGGAGATGAGGGGGAGTGGACAGGATGGACAAAAACTCTGCAAACGCAGAATTCGCTTCCAACGAGAGAGTTAAACCTCCGCGCCCGGGGTCACCAGAGGTAGATTTGTGCTCCTTGCCTCCTCGTCCTGATCAGCGCAGCGTGGGCAGGAGCTGAGCAGCCAGAGTCTCGAGTGTGATGGATCCCAGGCGCTGGAGGGGTTTTACAAGGGTTTTCGCCTTGTTTCTGCTTGGGGTCGAGAGGGTCCGGTGGATTACCTTGCGTGGAGGTGGTTGTCCTCTCCAGCCTCCGACCTGCTTCCCCTGCCGTGGTGGCAGAAGCAAATGGGGCTCCTGTTTCGCTGGAGATGTGGGGCTGCAGTTTTGCAAACAGCTGAGCCAATGGTCGCTTGCTGCCAGCTCAGGTCTTCCCCTTCCCATCTGTCCTCGGGGCTTCTGGGGCACGTCGTGCTCTAAATGGGGAACTGATTTTTCGTTGGGTTTCCTGCTGTCTTATGTGTTCAGCAGCCTCTGGAAATTTTGGTGAGCCCCACAACTTTCTCAAGGTAAATGCAAGGCACGAAAGGCCCTTTCCTTCCAGAGCAGCGATGCCTCAAACCACCCTATGGACCCGGTGTAACCAGGAGCTTGGTCCATGGCCGAGGAGTCCCGGGGTCTCCCAGGAGCAGAGGCGGGAGCTGCTGGCAGGGCTCATGTGCTGGAAACAGCACGGTTGTTCCGTGGTGACTTTCATGCTGCACATTTGCAGGGTTTTCCTTACCGTACTGAAGCTAAGGGTGTTGGTGGGTTTTTTCTCTTCTTCTCATTTTTATAAGTACATATTCTTTCCGAAGTTGTGTTTGAAAATGCAGCTGGTTTGCTACAAGGCAGCAGTTTCTCTCAGCCTTTTGCTCAGCTTTCACCATCCTGACAAAATGTGGAATTGCACGTTTTAAGCCCCTTCAGACAACCAGAGCTTCTGTGCTTATGGGTTGGGCACTAGCACAGCTCTTTTTGTTCATGGAGGAAAAAAGTCCTTTGAGCTTCTTGTAGGTAAGAGAAAGCAAACTTCAAGCAAAATGTTAGAGAAACTTCTAAATGGTGGATTGTACTAGACAGTTATATTGGTGTTCCTGATAAGAAGTGTTACCGCTCGTTTAGACAAAACCAATAGAAGAGAAAACATCATGTAGTGGAGAGACAGACAAGATAATCTAATAGGTCCCTTTTTGTCTCCAAGTTGTTCTTCTGAGTAGCTCGCAGCACTGATGTGAAGAGCATTTAAAGAGCTCGGAAGCTGGGCTGGATGCTCAGGCAGGGGGAGAAAACCGATTCACCCGCTTCCCGGCAGCAGTGGGGCTGTGCATGCCCAGGGTGGTGTGAAAGATGTAAATTAGGTGAAATGTTGCTCCTCGGTGTTGTAATAGTCAGAAGAATAAAACCTACGTTCGTGAGATCTTCTTGGGGCTTCCTAGGAACTGTGCAGTGGGTTTTTCAGGTTTTTTTTATGTTGTTCAGATCAGCTCCTGCTGAGTGTCCCTAAGTGATGCTTGAGTTGCACCTGGGAAATGGTTTGAAATGCACACACAGGGAAAAAAAGTGTTGGTTAGTCCTAGAAAACGGAGGAGCCGTGGTACATGTTGAGTGCCATGGTACATGTTGAGTGCCATCTACTGGCACCTCACCCGTGGCATTGGCGAGTGTGCCCGGGGAGAGATGTCACCAGGGTAGGCACTGTGGAACCTGGAGGTCGTGGGATCCCCTCTGCTTGTCCTGTGGTGTCCTCGTTGTCCCAGCAGTTTGTAATCCCACCCGGGGCAGGAGGAACCAGAAGGAGGTATCTGCTGAGGGTGACACGTCCCAGCTTGCGCTGGATGCTTCGTGTTGCACCTCTGTGACTGATTTAACGTGGGACGTGTCCATGCTGCTGGTGGCTGCAGCCGTTCCTGTCCCCTCCCTTGAGCTGGCCCCAAATTCTCATCTGCATACTGAACCAAATCAGGTGACAAAATTGTAGAATCATTTTGGTTGGAAGGGACCCTTAAGCTCATCAAGTCAAACCAAACCTAACTCTGGCATTAACCCATGTCCCTAAGAACCTCGTCTGTACACCTTTTAAACCCCTCCAGGGATGGCGACTCAACCACTTCCCTGGGCAAAATCTAGATTTTTTTCAAAAAAAACAACCAACCCACCACCACCTGACCCGTCCCTTAATCTTTTTACCAGCATACGGGCTAATGTGCTGCTTTGGGACGGGTGTTGTGGTCTGGTTTTAGGGACAAAGGAACCCAGGGCACAAGGGCTGGAGCAACCGTTTGGTGTCCCCTGGCCAACGCGTGATTAGAAACAGGCTCTCAATGCATCATTGGTTTCTGCTGAGGTCAGGAGGCCGACTGAGACCTTCCCTGGTGGGCTCCACTCCATCTACACCATAAGCCTCTGTAAAGCTTAAAACAAAGCTGATAATTTTTTTTTTTCTGGTAAGCTCTTCCTCCGACTTGTCCCTTTGGGCTACAAGGGGAATTTGAGGCACGGAATGTGGTTATGCAGAGATGTGGATTCTGCACAGGGGGAGGGACAGGTGAGCATCTTGAAGTGTTTATGTTTAAAGAGGGGGGGAAAGAGTTGTGGTTCTTGGAAATGGTGCTCTTAGTAGCAAGTTGATCAAATGTAGCCCTTTTTAATGCAATTTACCTAATCAATGGTCTATTCAATTACAGAAATATTTGGCAGAGCTCTAAATAGGTCACATCTGACCTTAAACTGTTCTTAAGGTAAATATCTCACCGTGCTGTGTCATGTTGACCAAATTCTGTAAGAACCGTTGCCTGGGAGGGAAAACTCCTTGGCTGTAGGTGCAGTTATCCCCCAGACTTTGTACCTTGAGTACTGCTGGCGTTAGGGTTTGCTTTGGAGGTGCCTTAGCAAACCTGGCTTGTATATTCTGGGGATATACTGCAGTTTGCAGTCCTGTAGCTGGGACTGACTGGGGGTTTTGGCAGCAGGTTGGTGGCATCAGTGTTGCCCACCAGTTTGCTCTCAGGGATGGGGTGGCAGCCGTGGTCCCGCTGTGTGATGCTCGCCTGGAGAAAGGAGAACACAAAAAGAAGAATCTTTGCTGCGGCGACCAAAGTCTTGAAGTTCTTTGCGAACAAAAGCTGGAGCGGAGGGCTCGTCCCGGCCCGCGCAGGGAGGGGGCAGCCGGGCAGGTGGTGTTGAGAACACTTTGTTTGGGAAAGTTTTTCTCATTGTGTTGAACAATTCTTCTTAGATGATCCTTCCTGTGGGCTGAATCATCGTGAACACGGTGGTTCTCCCAGCCAGCCCCACTGCTGCATCCTGCGTGGTCCGGGCATCCTGAACTGGATGGTGCTGGGCTGCCCAGCACCCTGCAGGATTGCAGACTCTGTGAGCTGGCTCACGATGAACACTCTGGGATGTGCCTTCGCTTCAGCCTTCCCTTTGGGATTCGTTTTTTCCCCTCGCTCCAGGGAACTTTGCAGAGTAAGCGCTGATTTGTTAGTGATAGAGCAGACAAGTCGTTAACCACCATCCCTCTCCCTGGTAAGAGAAGACTCACAAATAAACTACCAAGGCCACTGTGGTTGTGTGTACGTGCATTTGACCGTTTCCCTGTTTAATTTCCACATTATTTGGAAGCGGTCTTTAATTTGTCTAATTTTTAACTGCCTCTGGCCTCCCTACCTGCTGGTGTCGGGTGGGCTGGGAGGACTCACGTATGCACGACCCGGGGAAACAGCCTTGTCGTTTGATCTGAAATGTCTCTCTTGCGAAGTTTTGGGGTTTTTTTTGGCCAGGTATAAGTAAACAGGCTTCTGTCCCTTATTTTCTTGCTGGGTGAGTAATGGAAACCAAGTGGGAAGAGATTTCTGTCCTCCAGCAAAAGGACAGTGGTCTGGTTGCACCTCTGATACCGTAATTTTATTTTACATTGCAAATGAAACAATACTTGGAAAGATGCAAATCAGAGCGGAAATAGAGGTATATGCTTCTAAGTAAAGTAGCGGGGCTGTAGGTGCCTATTCTGTGCATCTGCGCCTGTGTGCAAAATATACAATTGCCTGCGAAATCCGAAAGGTCAATACGGGGCGTCTCGGGGGACCTGCAGCTGTCGCGTTTCACTCCTCGCTGGCATTGGGCTGCTGTGCGCGCTCAGCAGAATGAATTCTTTCTGTGGACGACAATATGCGCGTTCGTGTCGAGTATCTGCATCTTTCATGAGCGTGCAACTTTGTGGTGAAATAAATGAGCCGGAAAAAGACAGGATGCAGATTTACTCTTGCTTTTCTCCCCGAAGCTTTCTATTTAATGGAATATAACCCCTCGCTTTGTGAATAAGCGGGTATCTTCTGAATTTAAGTTGGTTTGTGGTTGCAGACATGGTGTTGTTGAATGCATGTGATGCAGAACACGAGTAGAAGTTCTCTATGGGGCTGTGTTCAGGTTTCAGTTTGCTTCCAGGATTGCAGGTCCTCGGTCCCGTAGACACACGTATGGGCTTCCAGCCGGGGGGGCACGAGTCGGGTGTTCAGGCCAAGGTGCATCCTCATGGCTCCGTGTGTTTTAATATTTATTTAACAGAATTAAACGTTTTCAAGTTGCGTGCCTGGAAATAGTGCGGAGCAGTGTGGCGGCAGCATTTGGTGAGCCCAGGCTGAGGGACAGCCGGGGGTGACAGGGACAGCGCTGCTGGTGTCCAGCGCCATGTGGCTTTGTGCTGAGCTTTAGCAGCCCTGTGTCAGACCCACTTTCGATGTGGGGGTGTCTTCCTCAGCCTCCCATCACAAAGCGGTTTGGGGATGCCTGAGGCGCTTCGCATCACCCTCCCAGGAAGCGGGTCCGGCGCGGTGGGCTCTGAGCCACCTCTTGCTCTTCTGCGGGGTTGGTGTCACCATGAGCTGCTTCCAGCAGCTTGGTGGCTCATCCCTGGCCCCCAGAGCAGCCCTTTGTGCTTCTGCCGCGCTCGGCGGTCCCTGCAGCCCTGCTTTGCTGTGTCGCTGTGCAGGGGACCCCAGGGCCAGCTGGTGGCAATGGGGTTCCTGCTGTCACCTCACGTCAGGTCTCTGTTTCCATCCACAAGGAGGGTGGTAGCAGAACTGCTCTCTAAAATATGTGTTGGTCCAAGGCACTCACAAAGCAGCAGCGAATTCACCTGTTATCGGTCTGATTCAAACCCGTGTTATTCTTGGCCCATTTCCCTGCGCTTTTGTTCCTTAGACCGTCCTTGACATCCCGCTTCTTGCAGAGCATGGATGAGCTGTTGGGCTCGGGTGGAGGCTGGGGACAAGGGACATGGGTATGTCCGTCCCGGAGAGGCTGGGGACGAGGGACAGGGTGGGTTTGTCCCACAGGCTGCTAACCTTTTGAAAGCTCCAACTGGTCAAGCCCCGTGTTATCCTCCGTCTCTTTTTCATGCTGCTCCTTTGTGCTCTTGTTTGGTCATTGCTGTGCCTTTGTTTTTACAGCTGGGGGAAGTGTTTTGAGCTTTAAAGTTTATTTTCTTCCCTCTGGTTGTCGTCACAGGTTTGTTTTCTTTCTCCCTGTGGCATCTCACTGGCTTTCCAAGGGGCTGGGACCCTCTCTGCTCCCTGTGCCTTTATGCTAAAAGGAGGTGCCTTGGAACCTGCCTTGTCCTTTGGAGTCACCTGTGGGCTGTGACATTGGAGCAAAGCGATGTCCTGACCCCCAGCAGTAGCTGGGAACACAGATTCGTTTTGAAACACCATGTGCACGATACCACAGACCATCTTCCAAAAGACCAGGAATAACTAGACTACTTTGGCTTTTTTTCCCCTTTTTTCTGGCTTTTTTTTTTTTGTGTTGGCTGTAGATTTAATTTCTGTCCATACTCTTCCAAAGCCAATGTGGAAGGGATTCTTTTTCTCCTCTCTCTGCCCAGTACCGTTCCCATCTTTCCCCCCCAAACATTTCCAAAAACCCTTCTCGGAGTGTGGACCATGCAGAAACTGCCGAACCAGAATGCAGCATGGGAGATACCAGAACAGATGCTACACGGAGGAATTAATGATCACCGAAGTGGTGGCATCAGCTTTTTTTAAGCCAAAAATTATGCCTGAGTGCGCGATTAGGAAGGCGGGGAGGCAGCAGCAGGTGCTTTGCTGGGGATGGGGGTGCAGGGGCCGCTGTGGGGTGAATGTGCGTCTTGGCTTTGAATTCTTGCTACATTCATCATCACAAAGATAAATGGGCAGAGTCTGCCCTGTAAATCTTGTAGGGATCGGTGGTAGCAGGCTCTGGGATGATTTAGTTTAGCGTGTTGGTGCAGTTGTGTGTGTACCGTCATTGCTGCCCTCGGCTTCACGGGTTATCGTTGTGTTGGAGTGAGTCCTGAGGAGCTGCAGAAACGACCCGAGGCTGGCCCAGCTCTGCTGGGAGGACAGGCCGAGAGAGCTGGGGGTTCAGCTGGAGAAGAGAAGAGAAGCTCCAGGGAGACCTGATTGTGGCCTTTCCGGACTGAAAAGGGGCCGATCAGAAAGATGGGGACAGACTTTTGAGCAGGGCCTGTTGTGATAGGACAAGGAGTGATGGTTTTAAACTGAAGGAGGCAGATTCAGGCTGGACATGAGGAAGGAATTGTTGTGCTGAGGGTGGTGAGAGCCTGGCCCAGGTTCACAGAGAGGTGGTGGCTGAACCATCCCTGGAGACATCCCAGGCCAGGCTGGACGGGGCTCTGAGCAACCTGAGCTGGTGGAGATGTCCCTGTCATGGCAGGGGGGGCACTGGGGGGGCTGGGAAGGGCCCTTCAGCCCAAACCGTCTGTGATTCTATGATCACTGCCCAAAGCATCTCCTTGTACCACCTGGCCCCTTTGCTCCTCCTGGACAGGTCAGGAAGCCGGCAGCGTGGAGGGGCAGGGGCCAGGACAGAGATGGGGAGCAGCGTGGCTCCATCCATCCCCTTCTTGGGGCATGGCACTGTGGCACCCACCAAAATACTTTATTTCTCCCCAGGCAGCAGAAAAGCTGGGCCTTGCTGTGTTGACCGTCCAGCCTCAACTTTCCAGGCAGTGGAGGGGATGGAATGGAGCTCCCCTCCCTGGGGCCAGGCCTCCAGATGGGTGTAATGGGTGAAAACTGGTGGTAATCAAAGCAAGAAAAGGGGCTGCAGGAGTGGGCACATCCCCCATCACCAGGGATCCTGTCCTGCCCTCCAGGTGTTTGGTACCACTTGCTTTTGGGTGAATTTTTTCACCCTTTTGTTTTTTCTTTTTTTTTTTTTTTTTTTTAAATTGTTTTGTCATGCAACGGGAAAAGGAAGTGAACAAATTGTATAGTCCCATCCACAATTGACGTCCTGTAAACAGCTACCGGCTGCCTTCCATTCACAGATGTTTTTTCCTATTCGGGGGTGGATGAGGCTGGAAAGTAAACAGGCAGAGCTGGTGGCTGCTCCCAACACCCAATTTTCCCCTTGCAGGGGCTGTGCCGGCACCCAGGGGCCGTTCCTTGGGGGTCTCTGGATGCCGAGATGCATCCGTGGGCTTTTCCTTGCCGAGTGCTGGCACACAGGCCTGGAGAGCCAAGGAAAAAACAACTTTGCTAGTTTGACTGGAACTAAAGCTAATTACTAGATGACTAATTTTATTGATTTCAAATCCCTTTTAGCAGAGATTTTGCTGTGAGGCTGATCGCTAGAGCGATTAGGACACAAAGCTGCTTAATTTGGAAGTGTTTATCAAGCAGCCTTCTGTCACCTCTGTTTCAAATCAAATTACGGTGACAGTGGTGTCTCTATCCGTCGGGGCTCGTACCATTCCACCTCTGACGGAGGCCGATGTGGAGCAGGGTCTCCCCGTTTTGGCTCGGGGCGAGCTGAGGTTAAGTGTATTCATAAGATAAGCTTGGTGGGCTGCTGGCTGCGGGGTTTTTATTCCGACCAGGTCCCAATCCTGATGCAGCCCATGGGTGCTGCTGTGGCCGCAGAGCTGAATTCGCTGCCCAGCTTTCCAGGCCTCGCTGTGGGCACTGTGTGATCAGTAAACCCGTGAAGATCATAGTATCACGGAATCATTTTGGTTGGAAAAGACCCTCAAGATCATGGAGTGACAATCGTTATCCCCACCCCAGCACTGCCCCGTGTCCTGAGAACCTCATCTGTCTGTCCAACCCTCCAGAGATGGGGACTCCAGCACTGCCCTGGGCAGCCTGTCCCAATGCCCCACAGCCCTTTGGGGAAGAAATTGTTCCCAGATCCAACCTCAACCTCCCCTGGCACAACTTGAGGCCGTTTCCTCTGCTCCTGGCGCTTGTTCCTGGGGAGCAGAGCCCGACCCCCCTGGCTCCAAGCTCCTTTCAGGCAGTTCAGAGATCAGAAGGTCTCCCCTCAGCTCCTGTTCTCCAGCTGAACCCCCAGCTCCCTCAGCCGCTCCCATCACACTTGTGCTCCAGCCCCTTCCCCAGCTCCGTTCCCTTCTCTCCACTCGCTCCAGCACCTTAGGGGCTTTCTTGGCGTGAGGGGCCCAAAACTGACCCCAGGATTTGAGGTTTGGGCTTGCCAGTGCCGTGGATGAAAGATACCATTTTCATGGCAGCTGTGGCTGCTCCCAAACCTTGTCCAGCCACACCAGGGGCTTGGCCTAAATATTTTTAATAGACTTTAAAAAGAAAAAAAAAAAGCCTAGCCTAGTCGTTTTGATGGGAATCAGATTAGGGAGGGTGCTCTGATGCTGGCAGATTGCAGGGGCAGCACCGGACTGGGGGAGGGAAGGGCTCAGCCGCAGCTTGAGCAGCATCCCCGGAGTGTCCCACACTGTCACCTGTGGGGCTGCTGTGACGCTCCCCTTGCCGCATCCTCCTGACACGGAAAACTGGGTGCCTTCAAGTACAGGACACACAGGGACCTGCTGGAGAGGGCCAGAGGAGCCCCAGAAATGATCCGAGGCTGGCCCAGCTCTGCTGGGAGGACAGGCTGAGAGAGCTGGGGGTTCAGCTGGAGAAGAGAAGCTCTGGGGAGACCTTAGTGCGGCCTTTCCGGACTGAAAAGGGGCCGATCAGAAAGATGGGGACAGACTTTTAAGCAGGGCCTGTTGGGATAGGACAAGGAGTGATGGTTTTAAACTAAAGGAGGCAGATTCAGGCCGAACATGAGGAAGAAATCGTTGGCCCTGAGGGTGGTGAGAGCCTGGCCCAGGTTCCCAGAGAGGTGGTGGCTGAACCATCCCTGGAGACATCCCAGGCCAGGCTGGATGGGGCTCTGAGCAACCTGAGCTGGTGAAGATGTCCCTGTCATGGCAGGGGGGGAATGGGGGAGCTGGGAAGGCCCTTCAACCCAAACCATTCTGTGATTCTATTTGAGCCAGCCAGCCAGCAGCTTTGCAACAGTGCACGTTCTTGTCTGGGTATCCTTGGTGCAGGATATAAGAGCAAAAACTCTGGATGTTGCTGCACAAACAGTTTCCGAGGAAAAAACCTATACTGGGGGCAAAATGTCCTGCTCTGTGTCCCTGCATGTCCTCTGGGTCTGGAGGGACAACTGTCCACCCCAACACCAGCACTGTGCCCTGATGGCTTTTGGTGCTCCAGTTGTTGAAACCAGAGCAGCATCTCTCTATGTGGCATTTTTGACTCCAGGGACCTCGTGGGTGGGGGGCTGGAAGCCGCAGACCAGGACCTGAGCAGGAGGGACCGTACGCGGTTGCTGGGGTGTGGAGATGGGGCTGAAAACCCTGCACGCTCCTTAGTGCCTTTTCTTGTTGAAGAATTCTGTGTTTGAAGTGGTTTTTTGTTCCTCCTGGGTGAGGAATGGCTCCCAGTGCCCTATGTAACTGGTCACTTGTGTGTAGCCTTTGACTCTGTCTCTCTGTTGGGTGAAGGGGTTTTTGCTGAGACTAAATGTGGAGAAATTATTTTTATCTATGCTGAGAGCTTAGGATGGTTTTTGTCTATTAGCTCTTCTTAGCTGCGACACAAAAATTGTAAGGGAAAAATATTACTGTCTGACAGCTACATCTTATTCTATTAGTATGTTTTAATTAGAACATGAGCAAGAAATGCGTTATGAATATTCATGATGAGGGTTATTAAAATGCACAATTAATCTGTATGCTTTTTAATAACTGTATTAACGGAGAGAGGAGGTTGTTCCTATTTTTGTCTTTTCTAAATAGGAAAGTGTGCCTTAACTTGGTTAGTTGGAAAATGGCTTTATTTTAAAATAAAGTTGGCTCCCGACAGCAACGTGCACATGTGGGCGTCTCTAAAGCTACACACATGCCCTGTGCTGCAAGAGCCTTGTAAATGTTGCGAAGCCATGCACTCAAAAAATAGGATATGCCAGAATTCTGCTCGCTTGGGCAAATGTGATTCAGCTCCACGCCACGTGAGCTTTGATGCGATCTCAGTGGGTGACTTGGATTTCTGATTTTTTTTTTGAGTGGGACCACCTGAGCCATGTCCTTCTCACCCCATTGTTGTCTCTTAAGACCTCAACTAAAATACAGGTTGGGTCACTTAGATCACTTATGGAGGGCTGCAGAAGCCTCAATTTCCTCTACAAAAATGAATAGGTTCGGTTAAAACCAACCAATCAACAGCAACAACAAAACACCCCAAACCAAACTAAACCAAAAAAAACCCAAACTAGTGATTTCTGAATGCACCAAACAACTCAAGTTCTGCTCATTTTAGAATGAAAAATACACCAAGATCCCAGTTCCAAACAGCTAATGATTTAAAATAGTTAATACAAGAGGGCAAAAAGAAAACATAAGAACAGTTACACAGGTTGGAGCAAAGGTGCTTCCGGTCAGCGTTGGGGCTGTGGCTGTGACCAGGCTTCCCCGTCTTCTGCTCCTTCCTCTTCCTCGGTGCCAGGTGGTGCCCGTGGGAAGGTCAAGGTCAAGGGCTCTGCCGGCGGGGCAGTGTGACCGTGTTCGGTGGTGCCACCTCTTTGGGGCTTTTTATGGTGCGAGTGGAGCAAAACCCTGCTCGGGGGGAATCCCCAGGAGCGCCTGCCTTGGGCCGGACTGTGGGGTTTTTGCAGGGTTGGCAGAGGGCGTTTTGCTGCCAGATTTCAGATCCTTCCTCCCATACGAAGGGAAGAGCAGGTTGGGACTGAATGTAGGACAGATGCCAGAAGTCGAAAGCGGGCAGTCTGTTTATTCCTGGCTTCATCCCAGAAATCCCTAGCTCCTTCAAACACCTGCAGGCTGAAAACAGGAGATTTTTGCTGGCACCTTTCATGCTGGTGACTGTAGCTTGGGGAAGGCACAAGACCATTTTTTCCATCAGGTTTCAGGCGTTCGCTGGCGTGGGTGCGTTTGGAGGCAGCTGAGCCTTTGGGTTGGCTTACAGAGCTGTGTGCTGCTTGCTTTGCTGATGGGATGGGAGAGCGATAACCTCGTTTCACCTTGGCGGCCGTGACCACGTCACCAGCACCTGGAGGGGAAAAAAAAAAAGGCCTTTTGGGTTTCCCCGGGTGGTGGGGGCTGCTCGCACCCAGCTCCACATCTGCCAGGGATTGGAGCATCTCTGGGCGAGCGGCTTGTCCTTCGCAGCCTGCCCTGGTGTGTGCCGTTGGAGCCCCCGATGTGCTTTTGTCCCCTCTGGTGGCACCGCGGTGTGAAGGTCACTCGTGCAGAGGGTTTTGCCACATCTAGGCGTTGCATGAGCCTCTTGGCTTCAGCTTTTGTCACCTGTACCACCCGCTGTCCCCTCTTCCCTCCTTTGTGGAGGCCTGGCAGTGATTGATTTTTTTTTTTTTGGAGGGGGGAATTTTGGCAAAAAAATTCATCTTGGGTTTCTAGGCACCCAAATTTCCTCAGAGCCCACCCACAGCCCTGCTGAGCACCCCCTCCCTGCGCATCCCAGCCTGGGGGTGCTCCTCTGCCACCCGTGGGTCAGGGACAGGAGCGGGTGGCTCTGCGGGGGGAACAGGGTGACCCGGGACCCACGAACACGCGTCCTGCCCAGTGCAGGGGTGCGGACACCTGTGCCTCAGCTTCCCCTCTGGCTCTGGGGCTCCAGAGGCATCTTGTGGGGCCACCAGCCTCAGCCAGAGCCCGGTCAGCGCCACCGTCCTCGTCCTTCCAGTGCAAAGGGACGAGTTTGCCAAGGATGGCTGAGGCTGTGGTTCCTGCTCGTGTCTTCGCCCTGACTGTTGGGAAGCTTTAAAAACACTTGTGAAAGCAAAATGAATAGAGAGGAGCATTTCTGCCTCCTGCTCTCCGTTGGTGTTTGCAGCGTATGCAGATGAATTGCTTTAGAAAAACACATTAGCAAAGCAAAAGTTTATTCTAGGAAGTAGGAGGTGGGAGAATTGGCAGTAATTCTCCCTAGTATCCAAGGTATTATTAGAGGCTTATCCCTGCTCTGCACAGTAATCACATTGGAAATTTTTGATTAGAAAACAAAATCTAAATTAGAATTATGAATATTCATTAGGTGTTGAGATTAATATGCATAATTATGCAAATTAGACAGCAATTAAACACCAGTTCTCTGGGGAAATGATTAACACAAAGGCACAGAAATAGAAGGATGTAATTTGAAAGAAGTTTCTGGTTAAATGAACAGTAAGGGGAGCGGAGGAGACAAATACACGGCGTGTTTGCCATAATAATCAGCTTTGCTAAAATGAAATTGGAGTGTGCCCTGCAACCCTGCCCCCTCCCCGTGTCCCTGCTCCTGCGCGCACCCCTGTCACCGGCTGTCACCGCTGCTGCGAGGGGCTCTCTGCTCCTGGAAGAAAACCCGGTGTCAGGCCCTGCCAGCGCCTTTGAGCGGGGCGATGGACCCGCGCGGTCGGGAATCCCGCCGTGGCGTCGGAGCTCTGCCAGGAAGGGTTTCTTCCATGCGGTTGTGGTACAAACTTCAGCTGCGAGAGCTTTGCTTGATGTGACGCCGGGATTTTTTTTGTCATGGTTCACCGTCTCACTTGGGTCCCCGGTGTGCCAGTAGCCCAAGGTGCAGCCTGGGCAGACCTTCCAGACGATGGAAGGAGATGATTTCCTACCGCACGTTGCAAAACCCTCCTGTTTCAGTCCTTTGCATTTTTGGGTCGGATCCCCTTTGCCAAGGGTTCACTTGGGAGGGCTAAAAATGAGATGGAGAGGAGTGTGCTCTGATGGTCCCTATGCTGGCAGTGCACCTTCCTCTTGAATGAGCATGACTAAGCCACAGGTAACATTGTACCCCCAGCAATTCCATCTGGGGCTTTCAGGTCTGGGCACTCGTTTAATCTGCTGGGATGTGATGGAGGGCAGAGTTTGGTCCATGATATAGCAGCGCTATGGGCAAGAATTAGATCCCGCTGAAGCACCGGGATGGATGCGATGAGTTTTTAACTCATCATCCTCTTCCCCGTCTGTCTCTGGGGAGAAGAGGTTCATTGACACTCTCTGGAATAAAGCGAATTACAATACTTGTTTCTCCTCTTCCCACTGCCCTGTGTTCTGAAGTGTTTCCAGGCTGTGGTGGGATTTGCTTTGAAGTTTGTGGAATAAACTCCCGGCTGGAGTGGGAAGGTGAGGAGGGAGAGGGGAGGATCAGTCACACCGAGTGGAAGCGGTTTATTAATGAAAATATTTTTCTGTTTGTAGAAGGAAGAGTTAATTTGGCAAGAACACCTTTGAGGCTTTGCTGATAAAGCAAGAGTAACCTTTGTTCTTCCTGTTTTTTGGCAGGTTTGGATGAAAGGCCGGGATCAGGTTCCTGGGGAACGGGAGATCAAAACAGCTCCACATTTGACCAGGGAAGGGTAAGGATGGAGCACGAACACCGAGCTCAAACCAAAATAAACAGGCGGTTTACCGTGAGTTTGTGCCCAGGTTGTGTCTAACCCTGGAACAGCTTTTCTTGCCCCATTTTGAACATTTGATGCCCTGTGAGGGTAACAGCGGGGAGAGGGACCACCCATCCCCATCTTCCCGGGTTTTGCTGCCTTGAGGTCCCCCCTGGAGAGGCTTCTCCTCCAATCACCTCCCCTAGACCCACGCCCTCGGTTTTGGTGTGGAGAGAAGGGACTCCTGGCCGTGGGGTCCCCAAGTGGGGGAGCAGGCTGAGGGATGTCCCCCGATGGGCTGTGCCTCCACCGTGGGCTTTGGGAGCCCAAGGCACCAACTGGGGCTTGTTTTGGGGAGAATCAACCTGGCTGGCCGGCCAAGGCACCTGAGGTGGAGATGGAGCGCGTGGTACAGGTTTTGAAAAGGTTTTGGGGTTGTCCTGTGCAGGGGCAGGAGCTGGACTTGATCCTTGGGGGTCCCTTCCAGCTCAGGACATCCTACGATTCTATCATTCTATGAGTCGAGGTTGCAGCAGCATCTGACTGGGGCGTGAGGAGAGGAAGAGAGAAAAGACATTACCTTAATTGAAATGGTGTTATTTTGACAGATGCTTGTGTTTTAATGGGTTTGCGTGATTCATTTTTGCAATGGCACCTTTCCCTTCCCTTAGGTCAGTGCTGGAGCAGGTGCTGTGGTGCCATTTCTCATTTTTACAGGTCTTCTTGTCACCCCTTTGCCCCCCTGGCACGGCTGGGCTGTCAGCTGGTGGGTTCTGAGCCCCAGAGCTGCCAGTGTGGGACGTACCCCCGAATGTCCCTGTTTTGGTGCCGTATCCCCTCCCAAAGCCGTGGGCTTGTGGCTGCACTGCCCTGTTCTCCCTTGTGTGAAGACAAGATCGTTTCTGTGCCCTTTGCATGAGGAGCCTTTGGCTTTGAGCCTTCTGTGATGGCAGAAACCGAGCTCGTGTGTTTTGGCGTCCCGCTCGGCGTGCCCGGTGGTAACTCTCCCGTGTTTTCCAGCAGAGCTATGGCGAAGGCCCCCACTACGGCGAGCACAGGGACCTGCCGTCCCACAACAGCATCTCGTCATCGCCGTTCCTGGGAGCTGGGCTGGTTGGTAAGTGGCCAAAGCTGGGGAGATGGCATGTGGTGGTGGGAGCACCGGCTGGCGTTGCTGTTCCCCATGTTGGACCTGCTCCAGAAGGTGCTCTCAAAGGTGTGCTTGGAGGAGCTGATGTCCAGAGGGTCTTGTCAATGCCTGACATGCATGACAGCTACTGTATTTGTGATTATTTATCTTATGAGTGTGCTGGGGAGCAGCTGAGGGAGCTGGGGGTTCAGCTGGAGAACAGGAGCTGAGGGGAGACCTTCTGATCTCTGAACTGCCTGAAAGGAGCTTGGAGCCAGGGGGGTCGGGNCCAACTTTACAGCAGCACCCAGAGGCAATAGTGGAGATTGATGCCGTGCCGGCACAGGATGGGCTGAGTTTGCTTTTGGGAGCTGGTAATCAAGGGAGGAAAACAGCCAGGAGAGAGAGGGAGAAAAGCCCCAGCTCATTGTTAGGCTCTTCCAACAGGCTGGTGGCTGCTTTGCTTTCCAGCCGCACGGCTCTGGGCAGTGCAGGCTCTGCAGGGAGCTGGAGGTGCCCCCACTTTGCTGCAGTGGGGCTTGGGGAGTCCCTCTGTGTCCTGCCAGACTCCGGCAGCCCCATCTGGCTTCTCCATCTCATGCTGCAACCAGGCAGCACGGGGAGCTGGTGGGGACTGGTGAGTGCCAGGACGGTGACCGCGCGTGACCAGATGCGTGCGACAGTCCACCCAGTTACCTCTCCCAGCTCAGGGGTGGGAGGAGAGATTATGAGCAGAAAATATCCATCCTGAAGGGCTTAGAGAGAGCTCTAATGGCATTAGGTCAGGAATTTGGGTTAGTCCTCCCCACCTTTGCCCACGCAGCGGTGGTTAAAGCCCCCGGTGAGCATGGAAGGGTCCCACAGCCAGCAGAGTTTGCTCGTGATTGGAAGGGTGGGGGTAGAAGAGGGAATGTGTTTGAAACAGAAAATCCCCACCGTGACAGGAGGTTGCTCCTGCAGAGCTGGTTGGAAAGGGTTTGTGTGAATTCGGAAGGGGGAGTTGAGGAGCGGGGTCGTGCTATAGGGAGCAGCTGTATTGCCTCGTCCTGGCTCGTGTCCGGGTTGAGGGACTCGCTCCCAGCCCTGCTCCCCACTGTCACCCCTCTTGCTGTCGGGGGGATGATGTTTAATCATCCCCTGGGGGTCGTGCACAGGCGTGGAAGAGCGTTTCTGAGCAGCTTCCCACTGTCCTTCTGCAAGGGCGGTTATTCCTTCTCATTTTCTGCCCCAGGACAATGTAAGCAAAGCAGAAGAGATGTTTCTTAATCAGACGGGGGAGCCTTGCTGCAATTCAGCTGGGTTTCTTGGGGGCGTGGAGGACCCTTCCCAACCCGCCCCACGCCCGGGGCCAAGGCAGCCTTGAGAGTTTCCAGCCACAAAGGAGCTGCCCGGGGAGGAACACAGAGGTTTCCCCTTTGATGTGTGCGAGGAAGACACGTTTGGCTTCCTCTCAAAGCCGGGGCTCCCAGGCTTTGGCAAGTGGCGCGACGCTCCCTGGCGAGGCTGCGAGCCGAGCCGGTCCCCAGCACGTGGAGCCGGAGCCTGCGCTGCTCCGGCGGGTGATTTCCACGAGCTCCTCCGCGGTGGAGGGCCGGCCTGGCCGTGTGGCCGGCAGGATGGTAGCCACGCACCGTGCCTGAGGTTCAACGCCGGCCCGGGCTGCATCTCCTCCCACTGGCACGAGGTCTCAGCCACTGGCCTGGGCAATTTGGCTGTGGCACCGGGAGCTCCAGTGCCAAAAGAGGAGCTGGGGTGGCTGGGAGAGAGCAGCCAGGAGGGGTTTTGTTCCTAAAATTGAGTGTGGATTAAAGCAGAAAACATGAACTCATGGGGCAGATTGCAAAATACATAAAAAGTTTTGTTTTGTCTCCATGTATTGAGAAGGATGGACCAGAGGAAGATCACGGGTGGGATTTACTCTTCCTCATTACCAAGCTGCTTCTGAAAACTTTTCAAGTAGCAAAACAATAAGTAGAAGGGGAGAGAAAAAAGAGCAGGAAAAGAAAAAACAAGCTTTTGCATACACTGGTGTAAGAGCAGTGGCAAAGTGGGAGGGAAAGCGGAGTTTTGGAGGTATGCCGCTTCAGCTGCCAGGGCCTGGTTTCCAGCAGGGTTTCCCCCAGGGGCACCAGGCCAGCTCGTGCTGATGGGCCAATTGAGTAGAACTGATGAATTTTTAAAGATGAGACTATTTTGCCACTCACAAACTGATCTAAGAAGAGCAGGGGTGTGAGCAGAGAGATTTGGGAACTGCTGGGTGTAGTGGCAGTTTGGATAAAGGAAAAAATGGGTTTGAACTGATGTAGCGTGCTTTGAAAGGAAAAGTACTGATTTCTTCTCAGCAGAGACACACAGATGTGGTAATTGTGGCTTATGGATGCTCTGCTCTGGTGAGACCCCCCTGCAGGGCTGCTCCAGCCCTGGTCCCCAGCACAGGACACACAGGGACCTGCTGGAGAGGGGCAGAGGAGCCCCAGAAATGACCCGAGGCTGGCCCAGCTCTGCTGGGAGGACAGGCCGAGAGAGCTGGGGGGTTCAGCTCTCTGCCACAGCTTCAGCTCCACAGGGTGATGTGGAAATCTAGAGTTGTGTGCAAGACCGACTGCATGGGGAACTCTGGCCTGGGTTGCTCTGGGTGGGATTACCTGAATTTAAAAAAATGTAAAGTAATTTAGTCCCTGAATGGAAATACCGTCAGTGCTCTGACCCAAGGCTGAACCTGATGAGCAGGGTGCAGTAGTGACATCTGTGAGTTCCATCAGTTCCTCCTCTGAGTTTTCAAGCTTTGAGGCGTTGGTGCCGCCCTGGCGACCTCTGAGCATCTTGGCCTTGGGTGGAGAGAGGTGACAGGAACCTTCCCTGGGTGACAGGGACCATGCCCGGCTGCCCAGGGTGGTGCCAGGACACAGCGTGGTGATGAACCAGCTTGTCCCGGGGGGTGAAGAGGGCTTTTCTGTTTGCTTTAAATCGCCGATCTACAAAATCTTCCGCTCTTTTACCATCCATCTTCAGCGGGGGAGGATTGCTTAAACAGCGGGGAAACTGATAAGCCAGAACAGATTTCTTTCTAGTAATTATTTCTAGTAATTAGCTTCTTTTCAGAGGAGCGTTTCTAATCTTGTGTGTATTGTGAGCTGTTGTGCGTTGGGTTCCTCCTGGACAATGCTTTTAATCTGCCCACGGACAGGGTTTGTCACTGCTCCTGGTTTGTTAACATTTTTTTTTTTCTCCCCCCTTTTAATCCCCGGCTGTGTTTTTCCTCTCCTGTTTCCCCAGGCTATAACTTTAATGGAATTACCGGTGCGGGGCTGGGGGTGGCACAGGGTGGGTGGTTGTACCGGGTGGGGGATGCTGGGGCTGCACTGGGGCTCTGTTTCGGGGTGATACGGGGTCCCATGGGCTGGCAGGACCCTCAGAAAAGCACCTGCCTTCCTCCTGGCTGGCGAAACCTGTAGGCAGTGCTGAATGGCCTTTTCTTGGCTTCTTTATACCCATCTGCGAGCGGGGCTTCTCTTGGAGAGAGAAACAGCAAAACCGCAAGTTTACCTGAAAGTATGGTTTGCTTTTGGCTGGGAAAAGGCTGGTTTTGCTGGGGTGGAGGTAGCACGGGCAGGAGGGGCTGCCAGGATGCGCAGTGAAGCTCTTCACGGCATCGCTGGAAATATGAAGTACTCTCAGCCCGTGTCTGGATGCTCCTTGCTCAAGGTGCCCCCTGCCAGGCTTCACCTTTGCATGCAAAAGTTTGCAGAGGTAAATCCAACAGATTTCTGAGGGGAAACCCCTTTCCCATTCAAGGGATTTATTTCCAATATCTTCTGATTTTTATTTTTTTTTTTTTCCCCCCCGAGATCCCTTAACACCCATCTGCAGGATTTCAGGGGTTTACTCCCAGTATCTTCTGATTTTTATTTCCCCAACCCCTAAAAGATTCCTTAACACCCATCTGCAGGATCTCAGTAATTCAGTCAGGAGCATTTGGGGCAATTCCTGGTGTTTTCTGACTCTGTCCTTGCCATGGTCCTGGGGTTTCTCCACCTTTTCTGGTTGGTGCCCCTGGGCTGTTGGCCAGGGCAAGTCCTGGCAGAGCCACATTTGCCACCCATGGCATTTCCCCAGCAGCAGAAACAGCACCTTCTGCTGGCAAGTTCAGCTTTTTCTTGCCCAACTTGTGGCCTTTTTTAAATTTCAATTGGCTAGATAGATACGGATCCAGAAAAAATTTGCCGTTCTTCCTTCTGCTTTGTTTTCCCAGATAATGAAATGTAAAATTTCTTCTGCTGAGGTTTTTGATGCTTTTCCCCTTTTTTGTGATGACGAAGGAGGGTGCAGGGCTGGCCGGGGGGACTTGCCCTCCCTTTCCCAGTTGTGAGTTACCTGCTGATCCGAGCAGTATATAATACATCTAAGATGTTATATAGATAATACATTCTCAGGATGGGAGGCCTGGCCATTGCTGACCAGATAAAGGATTGTGGCATTGCCCTGGTTTTCCTCTGGTTTAGGAGTAATTGCCGCCTGCCTGCCGCCACAACCTGCGGAGTTATTTGTGTGCCGTTGCCGACGCTGCGGCAGATAGAGCCGCTAAGCTCTTTTAGAAATTAGGTCATTTAGGAGATCCGTCCACTGACATTTTGACCTTTGTTTACTTAACGTTTAAGCCTCCGAAATGAAGCGGCGGCAGCGCCCGGCTGTCACAGGGGGTGCGGCCTGGCGGGTGCCGATGTGCCGTGCTCATCCCAGCACCCGTGGGAACTGGGGTCTGGGGTTCAGGGGTTGTGGGGGGGAAAACCCACTTGTGAAATTTTGGCTTGAGCTCAAGGCCCCCATGTGAAGTTTGCAAAACTCAGCAGCCTCCTCGTTCTTCCCTCTCTGCCCTGTGCTTCAGTGGGGGCTGCTTTGGGGAAATTTGCTCTTCCCTTCACCTGCTCCCCAAAACCTCTTGACCGTGTGTGGATCTGTCCAAACGTCGCCCTGATGCGTTAACCTGCGTTTTACCGTTCATCAGGGAGGTTTAGCTTTAGGTTAAGCAGATTGGCAAAACCCTCCCTCTCCCAGTTTTTCTCACTAAGCCAGCCCGGAGGCTGGATGTGATCACCCCTTTTTGGGCGAGGGTTTTTGTGGGGTGGGCTGGCAGAGCCCATCGCAGGCAGAGTCCCCTGTGTGGGGGCCATCCTGCCCTGGTTCGAAGCCCTTCTTGATTGTCATCTTCCATTTCCCTCTGCCCTCCCTTCTTCCCTGGTGGCTGTAATGAACAGCAGGGGAAAATTCCTCATATATTTGCAGTCCAGTTTTTCATTTTTTTTAATGAAAAACCACCTGTTCCCCACGAGAAAAATGTCTAATTTTGCTTTGGGTGGGGGAAGGCAGACTGTCATGCTGCTGCCTGCCCCAGAGCTGTTCCCTTTGTCCCTGGGGCCCTTCCCCCGGGGTGGCCACACTGCCCTGGCACCCATGGGTGCTGCATGCCAGGGACCATGGTGCAACCACAAAGGATGGTACCACAAGGGCATTTCCAAATGGAAGCATTTCACCACGTGCGTTGTTTTTTTATTAAATTTTCCTTGAAATCACTATTTTCAGCAGCACGTGGGCAGGGTGAGGTTGAGCGTGTTTGATAAAAGCGGCGGGTGGGTAATGAAGTTCCCTCGGCAGCGCTGGGACAGGTGGGCTTGGCTCGCGTGGGGATGCTCCAGCTGTGGGGGGACCCGACCGAGGGGGCTTGGAAAGGATAGAAAAGCTTTTCTACTGAATTCCTACTCTTTAGAGCTGGAGGGGGTTTTGGAAAGTTAAATCTCCACTGGGAAAAGGGGAAGAAGGTGATCCTGGTGCCGTGAGGAACTCGGCTCCGCATGCTCGGCGTGCGCTAGAGTTGTATTTCCTGTTGTATGAAGTACTCGCAGAGTCTGGTCACTCATGCCTGGCTTCCGTTTGCTCTGTCGCTGCCTCTGTGCCCAATTCAGCTGGCTTTTTTTAAGGTGTCTGGAGGGATTTTTTGCTCTCGTTTGGTTTTGGTTTTTTTCTCTGGACTGACACAACTAGTTTCCATGGCCACATGCGCTTCCCTGCATTGCTGCAGTTTTGGGGTTTTGCTGTTTCTGGACCAGCTGAGTCCTGCTGTCCGTGAACTTGAAAAGAGCTTCTGTTTTAGCAGCAAGCTGTTACGGGAGGCAGTCGCTTCTGCGGATGGGAAGAGGAAGCTGTGTGATGAGATCAGGCTTCGCACCTCGGTGGAGCACCTGGGAGGGCAAAACCTCCCCTTCCCTTTACACAAACCCTTCTCTTTTCTTTTCTCCACTGTAGGGAAGAGCAGTGAAAGAGCCTCCTACTCCACGTTCGGAAGAGAGACAGGGATGCCGGGACTAAACCAGGTAATGATAAATACTTTGAGATTTTTTTGCTTCGTTTACTGGCTAAGCTGCGAGGAGTGAGAGCCCGGGAATGAAAAGCAACCTGGGGGTTTGCATCTCGCCTCTGCACCAGGTCCTGGAAAGCATCTGCTCTGCTCAGAAACCTCTGTGGAGTGTTGGGGGTTTACATGGGTCTGCAGTACTGGCTCAGGAGAGTTGTCAGAGTTTAGAAAATTGGGTTTTCAGTTCTCTTCAAAACCCCTTCAGGCTCACTTGTTTTGTTATTGTTAATCCTGTTTCTAGCTGATCTGTGTATAATCAGATCAGACCCACTCATGCTGCCCTTGGAGGGATCCAGGCAACACCTTTCCTGTGGCGGGGGCTGCAGGAGGGACCTTCTCCCTCTGGCTGTGGCTGTGGGGCTCTCACCGTGCCAGGCTCTGCACATTTCCCCTCCCCAGCTGGCATCCCTGTGTGCCCCCACTTGCCAGTTAACAAGATGGAGAGTCCGCAAGATGGTTTCTGTGCTGTTATAGCATCATTTTGGTGGCCAGCAGGCCCAGGGCAGTGACCGTCCCTGTGCTGGGCATTGATGGGGCCAAACCTCGAATCCTGGGGTCAGTTTTGGGCCACTCACACCAAGAAAGGCCTTGAGGTGCTGCAGCGAGTTGAGAGAAGGGAACGGAGCTGGGGAAGGGGCTGGAACACAAGTGTGATGGGAGCGGCTGAGGGAGCTGGGGGTTCAGCTGGAGGACAGGAGGCTTAGGTTGAATATTGGGAACAATTTCTTCCCCAAAGGGCTGTGGGGCATTGGAACAGGCTGCCCAGGGCAGTGCTGGAGTCCCCATCCCTGGAGGGTTGGACAGACGGAGATGAGGTTCTCAGGGACGTGGGTTAGTGCCAGGGCTGGAGGAATGGTTGGACTTCATGATCTTAAAGGTGTTTTTCAACCGAAATGATAGCGTGATATCAGGAGGTGTTTTGGTTTGATGGTGGTTCTGTTGGTGCAGGACCCACAGCAGATGCTCAGCTCCGTGGTCAGGGAGGGACGTGGTCTGGAGGAGCTGCCTTTTGCAGCAGCGGCCCTGCCCTGTCGGGTCACTCCATGTGAACCCCAGCAGCAGGACCAGGGCTGTGCCCTGGGGCAGAATTTGCTTCCCATGGGGAACACCGCAGGCGTAAATCAGAGCCAAAGAACGCAGTGACCAGCCCTGGGATAATCCAGCCTAATATCACTGGCATCCAGAAATAGTTTTTCGGGAAGGAGCGATGACCTCTCCGCTTTGATGTGTTGCTGCAACTGCCCGTCAGTGCCTGACTGTGGCCCCGGGGAAACAGTCCCACCATTTTATTCAAGGGAGCAGCTTTTGGCCGGACAACTTTTTATTTTATGCATGTACACACACACATACTACATGTTTTAATTTTACACAAATTTGTCATAATTTCCTCTTCTCTGAACTGAGGATGTTTCCTTTGCTGAAACAGCTGTGCTGGCTGTCTGTGCCGGAGTGGATTTAATTTACCACTGAAGCTGCTAAAATAAAAATGGGATGGATGCCAAGCCTCGCTTTTTAATGTTATGGTTTTGCTGGGATTTCATGGAGGAGGGGGAGATCTAAGGTAACAGAAATGGGGTGGGCAAGTGGTGCGGGGGGTGGGAGAGGCCCTGGCGTGGATCAGGTGGCAGAATGGGAGACGGAGCCCGTTTGATGTGGATGGGAGACAAAACCCCTCTTGTGCTGGGCGCTGGGAGGCGAGCGGGGCCCCCAGAACAGTTGTTGATTCTGGCTCCAGTTTTTGGGGGGGGTTGACTTTTTTTTTTTTTCTTTTTGAAGAGCTCTGGAAAGTTGTCCGGTGGCAGATGCTCTGGATGAGGAGCACATTCCTCCCCAAAACACCGTCCTCCGGGTCAGAGCTGTGACTCCCCCCTCGCTTAATCCTTAACCACCTCTGGAGTTGTCCCCAGGGAGAGGGAGGGGGAAGAAAATCCCTTTTTCTGGGAAATTGCCTTAAAATCTCAGTGCCTCTCTGGAGGCAGCAGCAGCTTAGCCCTCGGGATCTCCTCCCGGGTCTGTGCCCCCCGTTTTTCTTGGCTGCGCTGCTCCGCGGCACGCAGTGGTTTCAATGCAAAAAGGTAACCTGACCAGTGGAACAGATTGCAGAAATTTCACCAGCTGTGAATACACGAGCTCCTCTTTCCCTCCCTGACCCCTTTCTGGAGGAGATGGAGTTTTAAAGCAGTGGGTTTTGCTTTCCAGTTTCTCAAAAGCTTGAAATCCTCCTTTATTTCAACATGTTGCCCTCGGAAGATGGGTCAAAGCTAAGCTTTTTTACTTAAAGGCTCTATGCCAGCTCTCTTAAACTCCAGGTAAATACATTTAACTCTCTCTGGAGGTGGAAGGGGCAATGCCAGTGGGTGTCTCTCAGACGAAAGGAACATTTGCTCCATCCCGGGAGCCGACGAGCACCCAGGGCTCCCACTCCTGTCAGCTCCGTGTCCAAGGTCAGAGGCAATAAATGTGAGGGAGGAGTTTCCTCTGTTTAGACAGAGGGATTTGACTTTTCTGTGGTAAAACACAAGGTGCTGCAAGGTGCTGGAGCGAGTGGAGAGGAGGGAACGGAGCTGGGGAAGGGGCTGGAGCACAAGTGTGATGGGAGCGGCTGAGGGAGCTGGGGGTTCAGCTGGAGAACAGGAGCTGAGGGGAGACCTTCTGATCTCTGAACTGCCTGAAAGGAGCTTGGAGCCAGGGGGGTCGGGCTCTGCTCCCCAGGAACAAGCGCCAGGAGCAGAGGAAACGGCCTCAAGTTGTGCCAGGGGAGGTTGAGGTTGGATGTGGGAACAATTTCTTCCCCAAAGGGCTGTGGGGCATTGGACCAGGCTGCCCAGGGCAGTGCTGGAGTCACCATCCCTGGAGGGTTGGACAGACAGATGAGGTTCTCAGGACATGGGGCAGTGCTGGGGTGGGGAAAGGGTGGACTCGATCTTGAGGGGCTTTTCCAACCAAAATGATTCTGTGATTCTATGATCCATGATGGGTCCAGCTGTGCGGCGCTGGGGATGGCAGAGAAGCCACCAGTGCCAGCACCCTGGGCTGGGTGTTACGGCCAGGGAAACTTGGACAGGCACAGGACGAGGGGCTGCAGATCCTCTCCTGTCTCTTGCGGTTGGTTTAGACACGGTTGAGGGATGTGACAGCCTGGGGGACCCCGGGTTTGCTGGTTGGTGGGTGCTGGGTCTGTCCCTTGCCATGGCTGGGTCCCATCCTGCTGTCGAGGGGACTGTGGGACTGCGATGCTCCCCACGGTGGCACCTGCTGGTTCGCATCCTCGGTTTATAGAGAGGTTCCTTGCTGGAGAAAAACCAGAAAACACCACTTGAAAGACCCCTTTCTAGTTGCAGACATATTCTCCCACTGCTACCCCCATGTTTACGTATTTGGTTTTCCTTCTGTCCCTTTGACTTGTCCATTTTTTTGTCCCGCAGCTGAATTAGTGCGGCGGTGGCTCAAGGCGACTGTTCTCTCCCAGCAAGCGCGGTGGTTTTTTGCAGCGTAATTACATGGAAGGGCTTTTCTGTCTCCTTGTTTGCAGACTGGTTTCCTGCCCAGCGAAATGGGAATCGCCAGTCCCAGCACGCTTTCCCCCACCGGGGTCAAAGCAGGGTCTCAGTATTTTTCTTACCCCAACAATCCTCGCAGGAGAGGTGCTGAGAGCAACATAGGTAAGTCCCTCCGTGTCACCCTCGGGTGCCACCGCTCTGGTTTGTCCTGCAGTTTGGTCAGGTAACTGTTGGCTGGACGGGCGCTTGCATCAGGTCTGAAGCACCAATGTTGCCGTGTGTGCATATACCCCGTTTCCCCGAAAATAAAACAGGGTCTTACATCAATTTTTGTTCCGAAAGATGCATTAGGGCTTGTTGTCAGGGGATGTCTTATTTTTCCATGAACAACAATCTGCATATATTTTTGAACAAAAATCTACATTTATTCAAATACAGTCTTGTCATCATCATCTGGAGCATCATCATAACTCTCCAAATCTGAAATTCCATTGTGAATTTCTTGTATAGCTGCCTGGACACTATTTAAATTGACTTTTTAAATTAACTGTAACTAGGGCTTATTTTTTGAGTAGGGCTTATATTTCAAGCATCCTCAAAAACCCTGCTAGGGCTTATTTTTGGAGTAGGGCTTATTTTTTGGGGAAAAGGGTAAGTGTGAATTGGGCATTTGCTTTTTTCTGACGGGAAAAAAGAACAACCTATATATATATATATATATATGTATAAAAAAAAATAACGTACCAGGCCAGGACTCGTCTGTGCCTGGATCTACCCAGGAATAAGCTATTTTGCTTTTCATGAAGGTTAAGGCTGGGTATGAGTTTAACTTTTGAGTTCTCCAGAACTTGTGTTTCTTGTCACAGTTCCCCCTCGCACCCTCCAAAGTCACTTTCTTGCTGCTGTTTTGGGTTTTCCCCAACAAACAAAACCAGAAGTGACCCAGTGTTACATGTCTTTTTTTTCCAGTGCTTTTCAGAAAAAAAACCAATCCACTTTGATATTGCCTCTTTGACACATTGCTGGTTTATGTTGTCAGCCTGGAAAATGATTCTTTTGTATCAGGTCATTCTGTGCGATGAATTTATTCTCCTGAGCTAAAGCCCAGCAGAGTCCCTGCCTTGGCAGATTTGCTGTGTTATCACCCTGCCCCCCCGCAGCTGGGCCTTTCCTTAATTAAAAACAAACAAACGAACAACCTGAATTTTGAACCAGTTCTTCCCCTTGAGCTGCCTTTTGGGATGTTTCCCCCACTGCCTCCCGGAATTTTCTCCATTCCCCAGGACTCTGTGTCCTCCCCACTTGGAGCTGGACCTGGAGAGAGGATTTGGGGAGGGACCGTCACCCCTTCCCCGAGACGTGAAGCTTTCCCAAGTATATTACTGTGTAACGAATAAATGAAAATACAGCCCCATCCCTGCATTTGTTCTCTTTCTGCATCCTCTCCCTGCAAACCCACTTCAAGTCAAATTGTTTAAATAAACCTGCCCTCAAAGGGCACAGATGAGATGAGAAGTTCAGACATTTTCACTATTGACACTTTGGCCATGGGGCATTTAGGATCTGAGCCCTGTTTGTACCTGCATCTTCCATCCTTGGAGACTTTTAGCTGTAACTTGTTGTTTTCCATCCCGCTAACTCCCTTCAGAAGTTACATCCTTTCTTTTTTTCTTTAAACCAGATGGGCAGCCCAAAAAGGTTCGAAAGGTGCCTCCTGGACTCCCCTCCTCGGTAAGTGGCCGGAGCGTTTTCCCCTTCCTGTCCTCTTCCCCCTGTGTGTTCCTTCTCCCTCTGCTGCGAAAGCAGCCGGCCCTATGGGTCCAACCATGCCACACATGGAGGGCTTGGATTTTAGGAGGACGAGGAGGGGTTTTCTCAGCTTCTCCTCCATCGGGGAGAAGGAACTACGAGGCTGCCCATGTGGAGCAGCTGGCGGCACCGCCCCGGCCCCACTGCCTCCTGCCCTTGCTGGCTCTCGTCTGTTTGACGTTATGTCGCGGATACTCCAGTGAAATGTAATATTCGGCGTTATCGGATTTCACTCCAGAAGGGAAAGCAAAGCAGTTGTAACGTGGGCAGGCAGCTGGGGCTGCTCCAGGTGTGCGCGCTGCCTGGGCTGCTTTATAAGAAAGCCAAGCAGGCTGTAGGAATATGTTAGCCATGCTCCCGCGGCTGTTCGGGGGAATACACTGAACAATGTCTTTGTGGCTGGAAGTAATGGGATCTCCAGGAAAGCTAATTGGAGCGGGCTGGAGGGTTCCTACAGGAATCTGGGAGCTGTCTGGCTGCACAGCAGCCGAGGCCGCATTTCTCACTGGAGCGTTTGCGTGTTTGCAGGGCGACAAGCAGGCTTGGTCCTGCAGGTGGGCTGGAGCTTTGACCTGGGCTGAGTTGGAGCTTTGACCTGGGCTGAGTTGGAGCTTTGACCTGGGCTGAGTTGGAGCTTTGACTGGGGCTGTGCTGGAGCTTTGACTGGGGCTGTGCTGGAGCTTTGACTGGGGCTGTGCTGGAGCTTTGACTGGGGCTGTGCTGGAGACATGCCTTTGCCTGAGCATGTCATGCCACTCGCTGCCAAAGCTGATGCTGAAGTGGCATTAGATGATCTGCACAAGAGGATCAAGTGCACCCTCAGTAAGTTCGCAGATTACACCAAGTTGGGTGGGAGTGTTGATCTGCTGGAGGGCAGGAGGCTCGACAAAGGGATCTGGACCGGCTGGATCGATGGGCTGAGGCGAGTTGTCTGAGGTTCAACAAGGCCAAGTGTCGGGTCCCGCACCTGGATCACAACAACCCCGAGAACGCTGCAGGCTCAGAGAAGAGCGTCTGGAAAGTGACTGGCAGAAAAGGACCTGGGGGTGTTGAATATGAGCCAGCGTGTGCCCAAGTGGCCAAGAGGCCACAGCATCCTGGCTGGGACCAGCACTGCTGTGGCCAGCAGGCCCAGGGCAGTGACCGAACCTGTGCTGGGCCTGGGGAGGACAAACCACGAATCCTGGGGTCAGTTTTGGGCCCCTCACACCGAGAAAGGCCTTGAGATGCTGGAGCGAGTGGAGAGAAGGGAACGGAGCTGGGGAAGGGGCTGGAGCACAAGTGTGATGGGAGCGGCTGAGGGACCCGGGGGTTCAGCTGGAGAACAGGAGCTGAGGGGAGACCTGCTGATCTCTGAACTGCCTGAAAGGAGCTTGGAGCCAGGGGGGTCGGGCTCTGCTCCCCAGGAACAAGCGCCAGGAGCAGAGGAAACGGCCTCAAGTTGCACCAGGGGAGGTTGAGGTTGGATCTGGGAACAATTTCTTCCCCAAAGGGCTGTGGGGCATTGGAACAGGCTGCCCAGGGCAGTGCTGGAGTCCCCATCCCTGGAGGGTTGGACAGACAGATGAGGTTCTCAGGACATGGGGCAGTGCCAGGGGTGGGGAACGGGTGCACTCGATGATCTTGAGGGTCTTTTCCAACCAAAATGACTCTGTGATTTTATGAAATAGGTGTTGTGCTGGGGCAGTGTCCCACACCAGGGCTGCCCCTGGGACACAGAGCTCATTCCACCCTGCCTGTGACATGGAGCAGGGTTAGTGCTCATGGCCACGTCCCCCAGGTCTGGCATGTCCCGGCACAGGACCTGGGGCTGGATGAGGCCCCAGAGGATGCCGGGGAGGAATTTTGTGCGAGTTGGTTCCTACAGGATCAGTTGCCACAGCCAGCGTGGTGGCCGGGAGCCATTTCACCCTGCAGATTTGCTGCCTGGTCACTACTCTGTTTAGCTTCAGTCTGCCTCACATCCCACCCCAGCTCAAGAAAAACAGGGAGGCGGGGATAAAAAAACCCCAGCACCCACTCAGCTCTGCAAATTGCAGCACAGGGCTCTGCAGTCGCTCTCTGCGCTGGCAGTTCCAGCCGGAGGAAATTACCTCACCTGGGGGTCCCCGGGGCTGCGGAGCGCTGGGGCCGCGGCGGGGAAGGGGCCCGGCGCTGATTTACCGTTTCCTGCGGCGCTTGGCCGGCAGCTGTGGGTTGGCTGGATCCCCGCACACGGCAGGACCGGGGTGCTCCTGGCTTGGCTGGTGCCGGGAAGAAGAGTTGGCTTTTCACAGCCTCCCCTGCACTGAGCAGAAGAATTAAAGATTTAGGGGGACCGGGAGCATCCCTGTATTGAAACCTGCCCCTCGGGACCCAACGAGAGATGGGGGGGGGGTCAGGGACAAGGGAGCAGCAAAGTGAGCTCCCCCCGGCTTTGCAACCCCACTCCGCTCATCCCTGCTATTTTATTCTTTTTATTTTCACTCTGGATTTCTGAAATGGATGTTGCAGCTCGCAGTGCCCCCCCACCCGCTCCTGCACAGCTGCCAGCCCCTGGCAGATGGCGCGGGGCTGTTAGACGTGCTGTGCTCCATTCCCCCGGCCGGGCTCCTGCTATTTAATCAAATTAGAGGAAAAGTCAATTTACTGGATTCTCGTCCTTTGCAGCCTCCTCCGTTTGTTCCCCCGCTCTCCCCGCCACACGCGCTGCCCACGCGCGGCTCCTGGCACCCGCGGCACCCAGCGCCGTCCTGCGAATTTTCTTTTTTGAGCAGGGGACAAAGGGCAGCTGCCAGCGTCTGTCAGGATTTTCCCTTCCCCCTCTCTTCATTTATTTATTTATTTTCAAAATTTTACAAATTCCCCAATCCCAATCTGTAGCACTGATGCCCACAAGTTGCTTTCAGCTCCCCATTGCCCTTCAGCTGCCCCTGAAAGCTCTGAACCCCCCCAGCTTCAAGAGAAACTGCTCTGAGAGCAGGAACCTGGGGATAATAAAGCAATATATTTAAGTGAAATCACTGGTGCTTTTCAGAGCTTTTTTTTTTTTAACAAAAAGACCCCTATTTTCTGTTACACCCCACAAAAAAGTAATTCTTGGTGTTCTGGCTAGTTGCATTAATAGAGAATAATTTTTGCCTCTTCTCGCTGGGTGAGGACAAGGTGTCAGAGGGAGCTGGCTGGGTGTGGGGAAACAGAGAGTTGGGGCAGGTTTCCTTTCCAAAGGCAGCTGCGTCTTCCAGAGCCCAGCCAGCCCCTGCACCCGCCTCTGCTTTCGGCTGGATTTAAAAAAAAAAGTTATTAGCAGTTTCAGAATGAATCAATGAAGGGTGAAAATAAGCTGTAACCAAAGTTCTCACGTCATTTTGAGTGGTGGTTCAGTTTCTTTGTGTGTTGAATTTCTGCTTGAAAAGAAAAAAAAAGTGTGTTTTTGCACTGGCACAGGGTGATTTCTGGTAAGGGCTTTCTAGGATGGGTTTGGTTATTTGAGAAGAAAATAAAAAAGCCTTTTCTTTTGCTTAGTATGCTGTTAAATAACGTGGCTAACAGAAATCTGGCCCAAAGCTGTCCGAGAGCATCCCCTCCCATGTGACGTCCTTTCCAGGGACTGCTCAGCCCTCGGCTTCCCCCGTGCTTCAGTTTCCTCTTGAGCGGGACGGGCTGATTTCTGTGAAGGGTTTGAGCAAGTCCCAGATCTTCGCTGGTCCCATCACCACCACCCAGCCTGTGGGTCCAGGGTCAGCACACAGGAACCGTGGCTTTTGTGGTTACCGAGAAAACGTTATAACTGCAGAAAAAGGAATTAGAGCAGAGAGCTGAAACTCCTGCTGGTGCCAGAGGGGCTTTGGGACCTGCACTGTTACAGGAAGGCAGAAGGGACACTTCTGTGTGACAACCCCATCCCCTGCGCTGCTCCCTGGGTTTGGTGCCGCCACCGTGACTTTGAGCTGCTTCGGTTCCCGCAGCTTCGCTGTGGGAGCGACTCTGGCGTCTGGTGCCGTGAAAGAAAGCAAAGGAGGTTTTAGCATAGAGGGTGTTGGTCTCTGCTCCCCAGGAACAAGCGCCAGGAGCAGAGGAAACGGCCTCAAGTTGTGCAGGGGAGGCTGAGGTTGGATGTGGGAACAATTTCTTCCCCAAAGGGCTGTGGGGCATTGGAACAGGCTGCCCAGGGCAGTGCTGGAGTCACCGTCCCTGCAGGGTTGGACAGACAGATGAGGTTCTCAGGACATGGGGCAGTGCTGGGGTAGGGAACGGGTGGACTCAATCTTGCGGGGCTTTTCCAAACAAAACAATTCTATGCACAGGGTGGGGTGACATGTAGGGCCATGGCGGGGGCCAAGCACTTCTCACCCCCTTTCCTGCCCCACAGGTGTATCCATCCAACTCAGGTGACGACTACAGCAGGGATCCGGCTGGATATACGCCCTCGAAACCTCCCAGCACTGTGTATCCCGGAGCCTTTTATATGGCAGGTGAGTTATGAACAATCCCTGGCGTAGTGCAGGGGCTGCCTGGCCTGGTGCGGATGACGGGAGGAGTTGCACAGAGACAGGGAGCTCAGGGCAGGAGCTCATAAGACACAAACCAGCCCCCCAACTGCTCTGATTTCCTCAGTGATGCTCATTGTAGGCGGGACATGGTGGTGGGGCAGACACGGTCCCTCAGCTCCGCTTTTCCTTCCAGATGGGCTCCACAACTCGCCTGACCTGTGGAGCTCCCCGGGTGCAATGAGCCAGTCGGGTTATGGTGCCATGCTGGGCAGCTCCTCCTCCCCGCTCCCACAGGCCAGCGGCTTCAACAGTTTACATCAGCACGAACGCATGGTAATGTGTCCCTACGTGTCCCCACGTGTCCCTGTGGGCAGGCTGGGGGCTCGGCTCAGTGACAGTGTGTCACCTCACCCCGACTTGGGGCAGCTGCCAGCAGGGGGACTTTTGGGGACACGTCTCACCCGCCTCCCCTGTCCACCAGAACTACCAGCTGCACTCGGGAGAGGTGAACGGCGGGCTCCCCTCCGTGTCTGGCTTCTCCTCTGCCTCCACGCCATATGGGGTATCCAGCCACACACCCCCCATCAGCGGGACGGACACTATGATGGGTACGTATGGGCACACAGTTGTCCCCAGCGTCACCCCCCTCGTTCCGCTGCCACGCAGGGGCTGAACTGGAAAATCAAAGTCTTGTGCAAACCTCTGATGCCCAGGGCTGCGATATCAGTGTCCAGTGTACCCAGACACTTTTTGTCCCTTGTGTGTTACCCACCATGGAGTTACGGCCTGAGGAAGAGACGCAGTGAGGTTATTGCCGCCCGGTACCTGGGCAGGCTGTAGCGGGGGAACAGGGGCTGGTTTTGGGGGTTTACACCTCACTTGGTGGCTCTGGGAGGAGACCAGGACCTGTGACATTATCTCTTGGAGATGCCGTGGCTTCAGTGAGTTGCGGGAGGGATTGGCACCTGCACTGCAGGAAGGCGGGGTATGTGTGGAGCTGTTCGTCTAAACCTGGAATAGAAATGTTTGTGCTGCATTCGGATACCACGTTAAACCCCTGAGTGCTTTAATCTCTGACCCTGCTGAACCTGTTACAAAACCTGTTACTGAAATGAACTCGTGTTCCCCTGGAAATGATCCTGACCTTGATTCTTAGAAAAACCCTTGTTTAGAGGAGGGGAAACAAGTTTGGGATTGTAGGGGCTTAAGATGCCCTGTGAAAATGGGGCCGTGCTGCAGCAGACATTTGATCGCTGCTGGTGGTGACACCTTCAACCCAGCAGCTTTATAGAGACATTTCTGCAACCCCAAGAAAGCTGCTGGGGTGCGTGTCCTTACGTCTGGGCTGCTCTGAGCTGGGTGTCTGTTGAATTTTCAAGCAAAGCAATAAAAGAGAGAGGTTTCAGTCTCAGGGAAGGTCTCGTGTGAGCTCTGTGACCTGCTGGGTTTCTGGCGCCCTGGCAGTGACATCTGTGTCCTCTCTCGACAGGTAACAGAGGAACCACAGCTGGGAGCTCGGGAGATGCGCTTGGGAAGGCACTGGCTTCAGTAAGAGTTTCTGCAGATCCTTGACCCAGTCCCTGTCCTGTTGCAGCATGGGACCTCCCCTCTGTCACAGGGACCCTCTGGGCAGCGGGGAGGATGTGCAAATTGAGAAGTTTGGGTGAATGCACCCCAAAAACATGGCAACCTCTGAGGGAAGGGTTTTCCCGACTCTGTGCTGCCGTGGAGTCCTGGCACTGTGCAAAAGCACCTTTCCGCAGATGGGGAAACTGAGGCTGGCCCGTCATGCTGGCCGGGAGCTGGTGTTGTTTGGGAAGGGAGATGCTACAGGTGGTCCTGGGCTTGGCAGAGCTGCTGGTCAGGGGGAGCTGTCACAGGGGTGGGCTCTGCTGACCGTGTCTTGCTTCCGTCCCTTTAGATTTATTCCCCTGATCACTCTAGCAATAACTTCTCATCAAACCCCTCTACACCAGTCGGCTCCCCTCAGGGGCTTGCAGGTAGGTGAAACATGACGCTCTTTGTCTGAAGGGGGGTGTCGGGTTTGCTTCGGGAGGTCCGAGGCACTGAACTTCCCAAACCCTCATTAAAGACACTTTCTGCAATCTCGCCAAATCCCATTTATTGTTAAAAGCAGGGAGGACAAGCAAACTCGAAGATACTTTTAAAATGTCTCCTGTGAAGCTGCGTGTCTCTCTGCTTTAATCAGTTGTAGCTTTTCCCCCACTGGGAGCCAAGCAGTGCCTGTGTGCAGTGACACCGCGTATGCGGGGGTGATGGCTCTGCCTGCACCTGGCTCTGTCCCTGCAGAGGGGTTTTAGCTGGAGACGTGAGCCTGGTGCATGCGGTAGCACCTCTGTGTGCTTGAGTCAAAGCATCGCTGCGCTTCTGAGACCCGCTCCTTCCGCTCAGACCATGTGCCTGCGCATCCCGGCTTGGAGAGCCTGTTGTGGTTCTGTCACCTGTGGGAGCAGCGCAGTGGGAACTGGGAAGCAGCCAACTAGTTAAAAGCCGTTTTCAGCGCCCAGTGAAAGCCCGTCCGTGCTCTCGTCAGTGGGAGAGCTCTCGTTTCTGCCCAGCAGAGCTGATCCGAGGCTCCTTGGTGCCCGAGGTGCAGAGTGACATTCACATGCCAGCCTGCTGCTCCCCGGAGGTTGGGATGCTTGCTGCTGTGCTGTAAATTTAAAAACCTCTTGAGGTCTGAAGGCCTGAGCTCAATTCCCTGCTAAGGCAAAGTGGGGGTGAGCCCACAGCAGGGGCTCAGCAGAGATTTCCACAGGAGGCGTGTGGGGTCAGAGCGTGTTCCCTCGCAGCATCTTGGCAAGATAAGGCAATGCCAAGTCATGATGGGGAGCTGAGGAAAAACCCCTGGCTTGCTTCGAACGCACGGTGTCACTGTCCCTGTGCAGTGCCACGGTGGCCTGTGCGGTGCCATGTAGTGCTGTGGTGGCCCATGTGGTGCTGTGCACAGTGCAGTGGCCCAGTTTCCAGCTCCATCTAGTGGCAGCCATACCTGGTCCCAAGCTCTCCCTGTTTGTTTGCAGGCACATCCCAGTGGTCACGAGCAAGCGGACAGGGTGCCTTATCTCCCAGCTACGAAGGGAGCCTCCACACTTTAGTAAGTGTCACCAAAAGATCTGTCTTCTTCCTTTTCCATCCCTTGTGCACTGGGCGGTAAAGGGCTTTGGATAAATCATAGAATCACAGAGTCATTTTGGTTGGAAGGGACCCTTAAGATCAACGAGTCCCAACTGTTGCCCCAGCCCTGGCACTACCCCACATCCCTGAGAACCTCATCTCCGTCTGTTGCTGCCCTTTCCAGAGCGATTCTGCTTGTGTGACCTCTCGTGCCTTAAGGGAGTGGCGCTGATGGCATCGGGGGTTATTAGTATTTCTCCCTGTACCTGCCCCACGTTAGTTTGGTGTATGGTTGTCCACGACCATTCTTTAGTACAGACAGCTGCCTGCTGGCTTTCCAAGTTAACACAGACCTGTTTCTCTCTCCTGCCCTTCAAGCAAAACAAAATGGAAGACAGGTTGGATGAAGCCATCCACGTGCTGCGGAATCACGCCGTTGGCCAGACAGCCGCCATGCCCAGCAACCACGGGGACATGCACGGGCTCCTGGGCTCGGCGACGGCGCATGGTGCAGCCGTGGGCAGCCTGGGCCAGGCCTTCCCCGCCGCCGTCATGTCCCTGGGGAACAGGCACCCCAGCCTGGTAAGCGTGGGACATCACGGCAGCTGGCGGGGACACGCCGGGGACCGACGTCAGTGTCCCCTGGCATCCAGAGAGACATTGCGCTGCTCTTGGTGTGAGAATAGAATAGCTCAGTGTGGTGCAGCTTGGGACAGCTCTTGGCAGCTTTGCAGGGGTGATGCGCACAGAAGTGCGGTGAGTGCTGGCTTTGTGTAGGGGCGTTGAATCGTGCTCAGCACAGTGGCTCTCAGGCACAAGCCCTGCATGCAGAGGTGGTGAAAAAAATTCTTTCCCTGCAATGTGGATGGAAACCCCTCAAAACAGCTTTAAGCCACAGCTGGGGGATGCAGGGAGAAGGAGAGGGATCTGGTTCCAGTTCTAGAGAGACAGGTATCACTAGGATTTCTCTGCTTTGCGCTGTTTGGGCAGGCACTGCATCCTTCATGCACGTGGAAGGTGCCCCGAGCACATGGATGCTGTGGTCCTATGCTGCGTCACCAGTGTCCCCACTTATCCAGAGGCTGGTGACCCCAGGAGCACACTTTTGGCAGAACTGGGCTCCGGTCTCTCTGGAGAACCAGCTCTGCTTCCCTTCCGAGCTCCCCAGTCTCTGCTGCGAGGCAATGAATCGTGTCCTCTGTTGCAAACTGCTGCCAGCTGCAGAAACGCAGGTGTTTGCAGCGCGGCTGGCTCGGTCGTGTCGGTCCATGGGTGCAGTCTCAGGGGCGCAGGCACAGAGAGGCTGCTTGACCTTCGCCCTTTGTGTCCAGGCCCTTTGGGGTGATGTTCGCGCTGCTGGGACATCCCTTGCTCTGGTGGTACTGGGGAAGTAGCAGAAACGTTGGTGCTTGATGGAGAACAGCACATGTGCAGCCCAGGCAGGGTGTTCTCTCCACTGCACCAGCCTTGCACCATGGTGGGGGGTGACAGCGCTGACAGGGCTTTCTGCTTGTCCTACCAATGTGCAAGGCATGGAGCTGCTTTCTGAGGTGTCCCCACTGCTGTCCCCAGAGTGGAGCTGGTGCTGGAGCGGGTTGGTTTTTCCCTCCTGCCTGTCTGTGCCCGGAGAGGTGGCACCATGCGAGGACGGCACATGGCTGCCACCCCAGCCTGGTCTGCGGAGCCCTGCGGCCCTGCTCAGGGTGGGTGACGCCACCCAAACCCACTATCCGTAACACTTCCCCCCCTCAAGGCTTGCTCTGCTTGTTCTGCTGTAGGTGGGAGGAGGTCACCCTGAAGACGGGCTGTCCAGCAACCCCAGCATGCTCCACAACCACGTCACCGTTCCGTCACAGCCCAGCACGCTCCCTGACCTTGGCAGGCAGCAGGACACGTTCAGCGGTAAGGCAGCTCCGCACGCTTGAGGTTCCCTTGCTGGGGGCGTGATTGGGGTGACCCCGCAGGTCCAGGGGCAGCTGGGGGAGGTGGGTGCTCTTGTAAGGCTGGTGCTTCTTGCAGCAGCCACAGGGCAGTGCATTGAGCTTTTTCCAGAGGTTTGACCTGCATGTTCTCATCCCTCCTGCCAGCTGTGGGTGCACCATGTCCCTGGGCCCTGCTCTGCTGGGGGAGCTTGGGCTCTGACTCTGGAGGATCTGGGAGGTGGGGGGATGAGAATGGGGATTGGTGGCTGGGCAGAGCTGGTGCCCTTCCAGTGTCCCTTGTTGAATCACAGAATGGTGCGTGTTGAACCAGCCTTCCCAGCTCCCCCAGTGCCCCCCCTGCCATGACAGGGACATCTCCACCAGCTCAGGTTGCTCAGAGCCCCGTCCAGCCTGGCCTGGGATGTCTCCAGGGATGGTTCAGCCACCACCTCTCTGCCCAACCTGGGCCAGGCTCTCACCACCCTCAGGGCCAACAATTTCTTCCTCATGTCCGGCCTGAATCTCCCTCCTCTAGTTTAAAACCATCACCCCTTGTCCTATCAAAACAGGCCCTGCTCAAAAGTCTGTCCCCATCTTTCTTATCAGCCCCTTTTAAGTCCGGAAGGGCCGCAATGAGGTCTCCCCGGAGCTTCTCTTCTCCAGGCTGAACACCCCAGCTCGCTCAGCCTGTCCTCCCAGCGGAGCTGGTCCAGCCTCGGATCCTTTCTGTGGCTCCTCTTGCTGCAGCCAGCGGTGCAGGATGAGTCCTGGATGCTCTGACGATGCTGCACAGCAGGAACAAGGCCTGGGGACCCCCCACCCTCCGTGCAGGTCTGGCCGCTCCAACATCTGTATGTGGTTCTGCTTCCTCAGCAGGTTTGTCGGGGGGACTGGGGCGAAGCAACATCTCCTCGGGAAACAGCGAAATAAAGAGGGAAGAGAAGGAAGACGAAGAGAACACGTCGGTGGCGGATAACTCAGAAGAGGAGAAGAAGGAGCTGAAACCCTCCCGGAACAGAACAAGGTGCTCTTTGAACAGGTCTCTCCCTTCGCTTTGTTACCAGGCTGGGGGCGTTTGGGCTGGGGTACGGCTGCGGTGACCCACCGCAGAGCCTGGTCCGGCACAGCCCACTCTCCCACTGTTCCCCACGGCCACCTTGGGCTCTGCTAGGGAAGGGTCCCTGTTGGCTCCTGTCCCCTTGGCCTCTGGACTTCGTTCTGCTCCTAAAGCAGAGGTTTCACACCTCGGCCACACAAGCTGCACCTGCCTCTGGGGTCGCTCAGACTGTTGTTTGTGCCCATGTGTGAGAAGGATGAGCGCCCAGGGGCAGGGAAGGGTTTGAACCTCCTCCCTGCTCTGGGTCATCCCCGCTGTCTGCATCAGGCTCCCGTATCCTCTGTCACATTCAGCCAGGGATGTGGCAGCAGATCAGTAGAGCCCTTCCAGTGCGCTGCCTTGTCTGAGACCTCGCCGTGGGCTTGGAGGCCTTGCCGGGGTGATGTGCCCGGAGGGGCAGCGCCTGCTCCACTGCTGCCAGACCACAGCCACCTCCTGCCCTGATGGCAGAGGGCTGTGTCATCCTGAAAGGCCACCTTGGGACACCAGTGCTGTCCCCCAGCCCTTCTCCGGGCCACCCTGCAACCTCCCAGCGACCAGCTCAGGCCTTAATCACATTCTGATTTGCTTCTTTGTTGTTTAAAACCGAACCAAACCAACAAAACAGGAGGCAGAAGAAGAGCCTTAATTACTTCTGTCCAAAGTCGCTGCGTGTCCCTGTGTCTGAGTGCGGGGCACCAGGCCGGCGGGGACACGTAGGGACACGAGGGGACACGCATGGGGTTTGGCGTCTCGGTGCCTCGACTTGTGTTTCTTTTCTGTGAGTTGACTGGTGCTGAGAGTGCACGCGAGGAATGTCCCTGTCTCGTTCTTATTTTAAACCATTAGTCAAGATGAGGATGAGGAGGACGATCTTCTTCCCCCAGAGCAAAAAGCCGAGAGAGAGAGAGAAAGGAGGGTCGCCAATAATGCCCGTGAGCGCCTGCGGGTCCGTGACATCAACGAGGCCTTTAAAGAGCTCGGACGCATGTGCCAACTCCACCTAAACAGCGAAAAACCGCAGACCAAACTGCTAATCCTACACCAGGCCGTATCAGTCATACTGAACCTGGAGCAACAAGTTAGAGGTCAGTGAGGGTCCCGGAGTGGTGATATTTTACGTATCTGATCGGCACGGGGCTGTCTGTCTGTCTGTCTCCTGTGACGTGCTGTGGTGCCTCGCACTGTCTCTCTCCCCTGTGGCCTTGGGTTCCCAAGGCTGTTGATGTCCTTTTATTCTTTTTTTTTTTTTTTTTTTTTTTT
>VWYH01000888.1:588303-631613 GCA_013399365.1 Pampusana beccarii
TTTTTTTTTTTTTTTTGAGATTTTTATTTTTCAGTTCTGTTCTTTCCGATCTCCTACAGACAGTCCCCAGCCGTGACCTCTCGGTGGTCCCACTCTCTACCTTGTACTTGCTGCTCACGGCTGGAGGCAGGAGCCGAGGGGCGACGGGGGCTTAGACAGAGTTGGCACCATGTTCACTTTGGTCTCCCACGCTTGTCCCTTTTTAACCCTTTCAGGGCGCAGCCAGGGCCGCGAGCCAAGTCCCGCGTGCTGCTGTTGGCAGGCGTTAGCGCAGGCAGATAGGGTGTCCCTTCTTGGGGGGTTTGGCCTTCAGGCTGTTTTGCAGGACAGAAGCCGACCCCAGTGTCCCCTCCAGCAGTAGGACCGGGGCCATTGCATGCCCGGCCGAAGATCCTCTCGTTGCCATCAGCAGCTGACAGGGAAGGAAAAGATTAGGGGTGTTAGTGGGGGCAGCAGGTAGGTCAGTGTCCCCTTTGAGCGAGGCACAAGGCAGCCAAGGCACTGTGTGTCCTTGTCACCCGGAGGGTCCCATGCGTACCGTACGAGGCGCTGCTGGAGCTGTGTCCCTGCTGGTGGGAACCAGAGGAATGAGCCAGGTTGTGCCGTGGGTGGGTTTGTGTGCCAGGGCAGCTGGTGGCTCTGCTCCCCCCCGACGTGCTGGGGAGAAGGTGGCAGTGCTGGCTGGGACACCGTGGCAGGCAGGAGGGGACACGGGAAGGAATGAGGCAGCAGGGAGAGGATGAGGCAGGGACATCAGGCACACATTGCCTGGGGAGCCCTCACTTCCCCTTTATGTGGCCGGGCAGCATCTGGGGGGGGGTCTCAGACCCCCCAGCGTGGCTCTGACTCCACAGCCCCTATTCAGTGAAGGTTTGTCCCTGCGTGGGTCCCCTGGAGCTGAAGGCCTCAGTCTGTCTCAGTGCTAGCTCTCACCCAGGGACCCTCCTCAGATAGGTGTGTTTCCTGCAAGAATTTTTGCTCTGGGGGAGAAGGTCGTCTGTACAGAAAATGGGGGGTTTGGAGGGACGGGCTGCGGGCAAGGCCGTGGTTCAAGGTGCTGCCAGCACGGCTCTGCCTTCCCCGGCTCTGCCTGTTTAGCACCCCCAGGGTGCTGCCGGAGGTTCTCCCAAAGCTCCTGACCATGTCTGGAAAAGAAAATCACCCCTTTCCAGAGTGATTTTGGCTCTGTTGAAAGACTTGGATTCAGTGTCTGCATCTGAGACTGACCCTCAGCAGCAGCCAGGGGCACTTGGCTCCTGCTACCACCTGTAAGAGGCTCCTGGGCCAGGCTGCCCAGAACACCTTCCCTGGGAAGATTTTGCTGCAGATGGCATTTTTGAAAGAAATCTTACAAAGAGGGGTTTGCTTTCTGCCAAAAAGTCTTTCCTTGGGGCACGAAGCTAATGTTTTTGGCTGAGACCCCACCTTGAGCTTTTAGTTTGCAGCCAAAAACAAGCAGGAAGGCGAAATTTTGTGGAGGGGGGAGAACGTATCAGTGGCAATTACCCAATCCACTGCTCGCCCCCAGCAGCCCCTCTGGCCCCGCGCTGGCAGCACCTTCCTGGGGCTTGCAGAGAAGCGCCCAAGACAAATTGGCTTTGCAAAATGAGGCTGTTTGAGCCATTTCCAGAGGGTGCCAGCAGCACTTCCAGCACGGCAACGTACAGTCCCCCCAATTGCTACCACCCCCCTGACTAACCCCTGTGGTGCTATGAACCCAGCAGTACAGACGAGGCCTTGTCACTGGAGGACAAAGATCTGAGGGACCGGGAGAGGAGAATGGCCAATAACGCCAGGGAAAGGGTGCGCGTGCGGGACATTAACGAGGCCTTTAAAGAACTGGGACGCATGTGTCAGATGCACTTAAAAACGGACAAAGCACAGACCAAACTGATCATCCTACAGCAAGCGGTGCAGGTCATTCTGGGCCTGGAGCAGCAAGTACGAGGTATGGTACCAGCTGGCAGGTGCATCTCTCTCCCTCTACGTCTCTGTGTGTCGGTATCTACAGCGTGACTCCTGCTTTTGGTGCAAGGGTGCATGTCGGCATTGCCAGTGCCGCCCTCGGGTGCTCCGCGCTTTCCAAAGCCGTGGCCCAGGGGTGGATTTGAGGCCGCTCTGTCCATTTTTCCTCAATGCTTAATGAGAACTGGGCACCTGGATCCCGTTAAGCAGCTTTGGAAAACTCGGTCCTCAGCTCTGAGAGCGGCTAAGGCTCTCAGGGTTTGCTCTGAGCCAGCGCGTGTTTAAATTGGCCCGGCTGGGCGCAGGGTTTTGCTCGAGCAGGGGGTCCCACCAAGTTACTGCAGCCACTGTAACGAGCTGCTGCACTGAGGCTGTTCCCTCGCATGGTCCGCCTGTCTGTCCTGGGACTCTGTCCTCGCTCTCTCTTTGGACTGCTGCGCGGCGCTGTTGCCCACACCAACATCACTTCCTTGCTGTTTTTTGGCCTAGAGCGCAATCTGAACCCTAAAGCTGCCTGCTTGAAGCGTCGGGAAGAGGAGAAAGTGTCTGGAGTGGCGGGAGATCCCCAGATGACACTTTCAGCTTCACATCCCGGTCTAGGAGATGGTCACAACCCTGTTGGACACATGTAAAGGTACCGTCCCACACCCTGTGATCCTGGCACCTGGCTGCAGGTCCCAGCTCATGCACATGGCTCTGCTTCGGCACTGGCTCATTTGGCACCAGCCTTATTAAATGACTTCTGTGTGCGCGTAGTTTGCTCATCCGTGGGCAGCACCGTCGCTGGGATGGAGGTTTCAGGGCTCTCACCGCCCTGTGTAAGCTGAGGTCTGCTCTGCGCCTCCCAGTCGTGCCCCAGTTGGTGACTGGAAACCAGCAACTCCTTGCCTGGTGGCCCTGTGGGAGGGAATGGGCAGGTCCCAGACAGGCCGAAAACGCCACAGAAGGTGGAATTCCCTGGGCGAGGCCATGGCAAGTGCAAGCTCTCCTGGGCTCTCCCCGTTTTTAAGGAAACCCCAAAACCTCATGCTTGGCCAGGAGCAGCTGCACCCATTTGGCCCAAGTGCTGCGGGGATGCACCCCAGGGCACATGGAGGGGCTGTTGTCCCCAGTGTCCCCTGCGCCCGTGAGTGCCTGGGGCTACCATGAAACATTTAAAAAAATGTCTTGGCAGAATCGCAAGCTCCTGTCTCGGCTTCATGTTGAGCCCTCGGGGCTGATTTCTGCAGAGACGAGACTGCAGCAGCGAGACTTGTGCTCCCCCCGTGCAAGGAGCAGGGTTTTATTCTCATTTGGGTTTGTCTCACTTCAGGCTTTTTTTTAATTATTATTATTATTTCTAGATCTTTTTGTTCCTCTGGATACAGAGATCTGTAGGAAGAAAACCCTCGGTGTGACCTGCAACCTTCTCGAACCATAAACTTAAGTACTGCTAATACTGACACACATGGACGGATCCCGGCATGATGTAAGGGGTGGAAAAAAACATTTTGTCAAAAACAAAAAAATTGCCTTAAGTATAAAGTACGGAACAGTCAATACATATCACTCAGTTAGGAGAGGGTGGCATGTTCTCTTGGCTTGTTCACAAGCAGCCAGCAGCAAAATTGTGCCTAAGCTTGATATTTCTTTTTTAAAAAAAAAGAACATTAGTTATGAGATTTTTTATGTAGAACAAATAGCAATGCCTTTTGGTTTTTTTAGCTTCTTTTGCATATGTTTTGTAAGCAATGAAAAGAAATTTTTTTTGTATAAAAAAATGTCTTGTACCCCACGCTTTTCTGCTGCTGTTTCTATAGTTAATGTTGCATCTTTAGGATCAACCAGAATATTAAAATTGTATTAAGAGAGACTGGATATAAAGAGAGGAATTCTCAGATTCGGCTCTGAAAGCCACTAAAAGCGAATGTAGCCGCAGCGAGGGGATGTTCTTCCTCGCCTGGCTTGTACCTTCCATTACAAAAAAAAAAAGAAAAACCACCAAACTCGGGCTGAATTCACCATCTCTTTGCTTTGGCCACTTCTGATTTGGGAAAAGGAAGTTAAACAGCAAAGCAAGTCACAGCTGTGTCCTTCAGTGGTGCTCCTGGGCGGTGACTGAGCTCCATCAAGGCACTGCAGGATTTGCTTTGCTCTTTGAGAATCCTGGGGGCCACGGTCCTGCCAGGGGAGGAGATACCCCATGGTTGTCCCAGGGCTTCATGATGGGGAGGACAAGGAGGTGGAAGAGAATCGAGGGACCGAGGCACTTTCAAGATCAGCAAAGAAGCACCATGGATGCAAGAGGAAAGCCCAGGGTGCAGGAAAATGCCTCTTGCCCATGCGTCTGAGCAAACGCCCGCTGGCAGAGGCACCTCCAGGGCAGCACTGAACAAAGACGAACGGAACAAAGCCGAAGGACAGGGACGAGGCTGAGGCAGGACACACAGTGACGTTGCAGCAGACGGACCCGCGGACACTGGTGACAGGCAGCAGGACGTGGAGCAGCTCCCCAGCCCGTGCGCTCACTCCAGCGCTCAGTAACTGCCGAGCGGCAGTGGGATCCCCTTCTCCTCGCAGCCTCTCCCTGCACCGTGGAAGAGAGGGATGGTTTCACACCGCGCCTTCGCCCCCGCTGTCTTATCTCCGTAGCATCCTCGGAGACAAACGCAGCTCGGCATCGCCACCTGGCTTGCCGTGGGGACACAGAGTGGCCACTGTCACCTGCACATGGGTGCTGGAAAGGAGGGGACCAGCAAGCGCCTGTCCTGCTCCAGCAGCCAAGCTGGGCCATCAAGGCCTTCTCCCTAAGGGCTTCCCAGTGTCACTCCAGAGCAGCTCAGCGGGAGGAAAGTCCCCGACAGCCCTGCCACGAGGTGAGGGAGCAAACAAATAGCTGCTCAGCAGTGCCGAGCTGCCGTGGCCGTTCTGGGGTTGGCAATGGAAAAGTGTCCACCGGGAAATGTATTCTGGTTTCTTCCTTTTCTGAAACGTCTTGTGCCAGTTTCTTTCCCAGCTCTGCAGGCAGGCGGGGCAGCTCCCCAGGGGATGGTAAATCCCAGCTCAGTGTCTGTGATGCTCTTGGGCTGGGGCCGCTGCTGCCCGGAGCTGCCCAGCAGAGCCGTGTCAGGCGGGACGGTTCAGGGGCTGCTGGTGGCCACGGGGGATGTGTGGACATTGAGTACGGTAGGAGCCCAGCAGCGGGGTCCACCTCTACCCTCTGCTTCTCTGGCCTGTGCTCCTGAGGCAGCTGCATTGCTTTGGCACAGGGAAGGGGAACGACTGGAACAGGGCTAGGTCCTGTGGCACTTTCAGCAGCCCCAGGCTTTGGCATAACCTCCTCTGCGCTTGTAGCTGTGCTTTGTTCTGCAGCAAAGCTACTGGAAATGCTCAGGACTTTGCTCATCTCCCACCTTCACCCGAGTCCCGTGGGCTCAGCCCCTGTAGCACCTCGAGAAGGAGCCGCTCACGAGTGTGGTAACAGATGGGACTGTCTGTCCCTGCAGCCCCGGCACTGCCACGGGACTCACCAAGGTCCAGCCGAGCTCTGGGGCTTTGGGGTGCCCCAGGCTTTCCCTGCTCCCGCCAGTGCTTCTGCAGGGTGAGACCCGAGACTGCAGCAGTTCCACGTTCCTGCAGCCCAGGGACACGTGTTCTCACCTGTGTCAACAGGAGTTTCAGCCTAATTAGCTCATCACGTTATGATGCTCTTCCCTCCCTTGGGTTCTTCTGCCTGCTTAAGCACCCGGCAGTGTGAGATGGATGAGGGTTTCCTCCGTGTGTGACAGCTGTGTCCCCATGAGGCAGGTCCGTGTCTTCCTCAGGCATCTTCTTGTGCTTCAAACGCTGGAGTTTCAGTCTGGGGGTGGTAAAATGCGCAGGAAGGGCTCAGTGTCCCTCCATACCCCATCGGCTGGGTCCGGATGCTCGGGCAGCCCCAGTTCGTGCTCTGAGGTAGGATCTGGGGACTCACTGGCTGGGAGAGGCTGTTTCATCCCACCAGCATCTCTGTCCCATCCTCAGGATGGTGCTGGAGCGGGAGGGCACTCGCTGCTCCGGGTTTTCTGCAGGTTCAGTGTCACTGCCCCGGGACCCGGGAGGGATGGAGCAATGTCCCAGCCCTGGCAAGCGTGAAACTGTACAAAAAAATTAGAAAGTGCTTCCCCAACACTTTAGTTTTGCAACAAGAATTTGAGGTGGCAGTCATGTACAATGGGATTTAAAGAAAAAAGAGATTGTAGTAAAGAAAAATTCAGAAACTTGACAAATTTGAAATTGGAGAAGATTTATGATTTGTTCAATAGTTTGCTGAAGTCCTTCATCCCCTCCAAGTCCTGGTGGGACGGAGCTTTCCCCATTGTCCCCAAACCACCAGACACTGCAAGAGAGATGGGGCTTTTCATCTGCATTTAGGTGGTTTAGATGCTGTTTTCTTGACAGAAAACCAGGGAACTTCCTTGGCAAGGCATCAATGTTGGTCCTTGAGCACAAACCCCCGTTGCCAGCTTTTGGAGATCTTGGTTCCTCCGGCAAGAAGGGTGTCGGGGGCTGGTCGTGCTGTGCCCTGGAGCTGCCTCAATGGCTCAGGGTGTTTGGCGTCCCATTGTGCTCTCCAGGAGCAACTGTGGAGTGGAGCAAGGAAAAAAAGATTTTAGGTCGTCCAGTGTTTTGGCTCAGCACGAACGTGATGCCTGTAACCTGCCAGAGAAAGCGGCTTTTCTGAAAATGAGCACTGCCGGGTGCCGTTCCCGAAGTACCACCAGGTCAGCCTTGAAATATCAGCCTGTTGTGATGAAACTCTGGTCTTCAGGTGTCGCAGATAGAGAGGGATGGGGTCTGTGCACTCTCCAGCCCACAGTGCTGCTGGCATTCAGCTCTAGATCCTTTTTCTCCCCAAATTTGCTTCTCTGCGTCGCTGGCACCGGTGGTCCTGCACAGAGAGGTGTCGGGGTGGGTGGCGTCCTGCAGGGTGGCGTCTGGTTTTCTGCTCCCTCTCTCACCCCTGCATGAGCGGGTTCTCCTGGGCTGTGTGTCCCTCATCGCTTGGGGTCGCAGGGCCCCCTCAAAGGTCCTTCATCAGACGGCATCAGGAGAATTTGCTTTCCCCACGTGTGTTTTCTGGTTTCTCTCTGCCCAGGGCACGGTAGCTGAGCTACATCACAGTCAAACGGCAGAACTGGGGTCCGTGGGACACTTGTTGCGTGGCGGGGGTGCTGTCCTCAGGTCCCTCGCCCAAGGGACCTACTCTCTTTCTCCCCTCGAGCAGCCCCTGCACATCCCAGCCTGTGTGCTGCCAGGTGCCGGGGAGTGGCTGGAGTTCAGTTCATTAACAGTATAAAATTGCAGATTTTTTTTTGTTCTTTCTCCCTTTTCACTTGCTTTTCACCCCGGAGCAAAACAGCTGCAGCCTCCCAGAGACTTGACGGTCTCATGGCAGCGGTGAGAGGTGGTGGCAGCCTGCCCGCTCCAACCCCAGCGAGCAAAATTCCAGCGAACCCCCAGTTTGGCAGCCACTCCCCTGCCTGCGACCCGCCAGCCAGACCTGAGTGGAGTTCAGCTCCGGCTCATTGCCGGTTTCTCCTTGGGCTCTCTGCTCCCTGGCTTTTACAGGGAGGGATGTTGGTGGGAGGGACAGGGCTGGGGACGACTGAATCCCAGTCTGTGCCCCTCCGATCTGCATGGACCTCCAGCCTGGGAGCCAGGGCAGGGGGTTTGCAGGAATCAGGGCAGTTGAGTTAGTTGGAAACCCCAAAATCCACGTCTCACATCTGTCCGTGAGGAGAGGGTCTGCGTCAGCCCCATTTGGTGGGGACAACTTGCTGCCCTTTCCGTGTGCCCCTTCTGGGCTCTGGCTGCTTTGCAGTTGGGGTTTTTGCTCTCTCCACCAGAGAAATGAAGAAGTGTGATGTGAAACCTCCCCAGCTGTGACTTCAGTGAACGGCTTTGTCCCCTGGCCTGTGGGTTGGTGACAAGACAGGTTCCTAGAGGTTTTGCGCTTGCTGCTCAGTAGCAGTTGAACAGGAAGGACAGAATCAGGCTGGGGTTTCCCCAGAGTCGGCGATTTCAGGCTCAGTGCAGAAGATGCTCTCAAAGGTCCTTTGCATCTCACACATGCGCCCGCTGAAGCCCGCAGACCCTTCGGGCTCGGGGCAATTCAGACTTGAGAAAGAGGCTTTTGGACCCCCCATCCCTGACTGTATTCCCATGGGGCTGTGGCCAGCATCAGTGCCCATGCTCCTGTTTGTGTGCTGTGCTGGTGACCCTGCACCAGCTCCAGTTTCAGCAAGGCCCTGGCCTGGGTTTTTAGAGAACAGCTGAGAATGGGGGGGTGAAGCAAAGCTGGGGCCAGGACAAGCCCCCAGTCCCCGTGGTGCCGTGCTGGCTCACCCAGAGCAAACTGTGGCCACTGGAATCCCCTGTCCCTGCTCATCACCAGCAATAGCAAGACCTGTTTTCCCTCCCACAAGCTTGCACAAGGTCTTTGCCATGTGAAATCCTATGCAACTCCCTCTCTCTCCCCGGGACTCTCCAGATCCCAGCCGTTCTCTCTGCCCTTGTCCATGGCTGCCAAGTTCTTCCTCCTGCCGCTCTCTGGGTCCAGCTTCATTTCTAGCAGCTCCAAAAGCATTTCAAGACCTGTGCCCTGGAGCTGAGTGGGGTAGATGAAGGGTGAGAAGGCAGGGACATCCTTTCAACTGGCGCTGCAGGAGCTGAGCACTGAGCCGGAGGGATGAGGCCTTGTCCTGGGGCTCCTCCGGTGCACCCTTCACGCCCCTGTGCCTTCTGCTCGATGGTGGGCAGCTTGCTGCCGGCGTACTTCATCTCGCCCAATCTCTTGGTACCCCTGAACAGGGACGTTGTGTCCCACCTTGCTGTTGCCCGGCTCTACCGTGAGCCTCAGGCTAGGTTTGGCTGGTCTTCCCTCAACCACCTCAAGCCTGAAAGTGTTCTTTCCCTCCCCCCACACCCCCCAGATCTCTCCATCCAGCACCCCCGAGCTGTTTTCCTTCATCCGTGGGTTTCCTCGCAGTGGGGCAGGACCGTGTCACCCGCTGATTTGGGAGGCTGGTCCCACAGCCCTTGACGCAGGCATGGGGGGACCCAGTGCTCTCAGTGTAAGTGTTGAGGCTGATTCACCCATTTTGGAGCCCTGGCAGCTGCAGTGCCTTCACTTGTGGGACTCGAACGAGGAGGAGGTCTCTGGTTAGAACAGCGCAGGTCACCAGTGTCCTTTCTGCCAAAGCCTGCGTGTCCACCTCGTGTCCCAGCTGCTGGGGGTCTCCGCACCGGTGTTTCGGTTCCTCTGCTGTTGGAGCCTCTCGCTCCTCAGCTCTTGCCGAACCCCACCCCCCCGCCCAGTCAAACACCCACCGCGTTGGGAGGGAATAAAACTCATGCCCTGTTAAATCTCAGTGCAGCTGTGGGCACCGGTACAGGAGAGCAAAGGGGTTTGTGCGCCAAAATGGGGTGTCACAGGTACCCAAAGAGTATCCCCCTACCCAGCATCCCTGAGGATCTGGGGGCACTGCGGGTCCCCCTTCCTGGTGCCACATCCTCCCAAATTACTTGAAAGCTACCAGTTTTTGAGCAAAATGTGTAGTTTAGGGCCTCGTGGGGATGGCAGGAGCTGTGCACCGCCCTGCCAGGGGAATTAATTTGCCGGGAGAGGAGAAAGAGGCACCTGGTGAAGCAGAGCAGGGATGGCCCCAACCACAGGCTGGGAGCCTATGGGCTGCAGGAAGTAATCTGTATTTTATGGAGGGCTCCAGCTCTGTGGGGAAACAAAGTGTTACTGGGTTGCTCTTTCTATATATTTTTGTAGGGGGGGGTGGGGGAGCAGATGGGAGATGCCTGCGGAAGTTGTTTATTTTTAACCCCGTAGAAAGTTTTGGGTTGTTTTATTGGTTTTTGGCCTTTAAAAACAAAAAAGTCCTTGCTTTTGATGTTTATGCTGCCTACCTGTAAATCCAGATGTACTTAAGTGGCTGAAATCCTTGTTCTTAAATCAGATACACATTATAGTTTTGAACTATATATATAGTAAATATATATATATATGCCTAACCCAGGGAAAAAAAAAAAAGTATTTGGGGGTGGGGAAATGTGTTGTTCTTTGAAATGAATCACAATTGGGGGATGAAATTGTGTTTCTGAGTGCCTCAAGATATGAATTCTTTTCATTTTTTAAAATAATTTTATACAAGTGTCAAAACAGCTGGCTGGATTATTTGGAATTTTTAAATAATCCTAACTTTTTTAAAGTAGATTTTGAGAACTGTCCTGTATATAACAGTAATGTAGCAATAAATGTGACATTTTATAACAATATTACTTTTTTCCCCCATATGTCTTTCAGATGTTGTATACCTATGAATGAGAAGTTGTAATAAAAGCTTTACCTTGTACTAAAAAAAAATATATATATCGAAAGAGAAGACAAGACAAGACAGGTTTTCAGACACTGTCTGTTTGCTGTGCCCTGGGCACAGGTCCTGCCCACCCGAGTTGGGACTGGGGCACAGCCTCAACTCACAGGCTGCGACTGCTTCACATTCCCCTGGTGAAGGTTTCCAGGGAGACCTTATTGTGGACTTTCTGTATTTAAAAGGGGCTAATAAGAAAGATGGGGACAGACTTTTGAGCGGGCCCTCTTGTGACAGGACAAGGGGTGATGGTTTTAAACTGAAAGAGGGAAGATTTAAATTAGATGTAAGGAAGGAATTGCTGTCCCTGAGGGTGGTGAGAGCCTGGCCCAGGTTGGGCAGAGAGGTGGTGGCTGAACCGTCCCTGGAGACATCCCAGGCCAGGCTGGACGGGGCTCTGAGCAACCTGAGCTGGTGGAGATGTCCCTGTCATGGCAGGGGGGGAATGGGGGAGCTGGGAAGGTCCCTCCAACACAAACCATCTGTGATTCGATAATCCCCTCAAGGCTCGCGTCCCCACTCAGGCGGGACCGGGGACCCGGCGCCAGGGGCCGTGCAGGACGACGGCCATGGGGGGCAGTGTAGGACGACGGCCATGGGGGGCAGTGTTGCCGTGTCAACACCGCTTCACTCAGGCACTGCCGCGTGCACCCCCGCACAATGCGCATGCGCGGGGGCGCCGCGGTGTCGCAAAGGCCCCTGCGGCCCCGCGCCTGCGCAGTGGGGGTGACTTTGAGTGGGGCAGGATGCTCAGCAAGCTGGTGGGGCCGCGCTATGTCCAGCTGCTCCAGAACTGGTGAGGCCCGGTCCGGGACTGCCTGCTTGGCCCCGGGCTCCTGCACAGTGGGCACTGAGTGCGCGGGGCGGGCCGCAGCCGCTCCTGGGGTTCGCAGTGAGCGGGGCGCGGCCTGTGCCGGTCTCCTCACCGCGGACACCGGGACGGGCCGCGGCCGCCACCTCGTGCCTCGGGAGCCTGAGGGGCTTCCCGGGCCCTTTCCGTTCCCTTCGGGTTTGTTCAGCGGCTCTGTGTTCCGTGTGGGGTCGGGCTGGGTTCGAGGCGCTGAGGGAGGCGGGTTTGGGGGGGGCTGAGGGGGTGTTTGCCTGGCGGGGGTTTGGCCTCCGGGTTGTTCTGACCGTTTTCAGAGTGTTTCAGAGCTATAAATGTGTGTGGCAGTGCCAGCGGGTGCCGGTTTGCAGGGTTGCGTGAGGGAGAACGAAGTAGCTGATGGGAATAACGGGGACATGAGCGATAGCTGTCGAATAGTTGAACAAGTAACCATGGCTTTTCTTAACTTGGTAACGCTCTTTTTGAATAGAAAGCACATCAATGCTTTCCTGTAAAATATCTTGACTGCCCTGGGGACTAATAGTTTTCTATGACTGTGAGATTCTTTCAAGATTTCTGCCAAGCGTTTTTCTCAATTGAAATTACTTTCCCAGGTGCTTTAGTGATGAGCGTTTGCCAGACCTTTTGTCGTGGAGAATTATAGAATCCTTTTGGTTGGAAAAGACCTTTAAGACCATCCAGTCCACCTGTTAACCCACCTTGGCACTAACCCTTGTCCCTGAGAATCTCATCTCTGCATCTGTTCAATCCCTCCAGGGATGGTGACTCCAGCACTGCCCTGGGCAGCCTGTTCCAATGCCCCACAGCCCTTTGGGGAAGAAATTGTTCCCCAGGTCCAACCTCAACCTCCCCTGGTTAACGTAGTTTACCTGCACATGTGTGTGTCTTTTCTTTAGGACTCCCACCCTCGCTAGATGGGGTGGTGTAGCAGGTGTTGGTGTAGTATGGGTCACAGATTGGAAGCTGGTGCTTCAATATGTTCCCTACATCGGTGGCAAGTATAAAACTGAAGACTAAGCTTCCCTCTTGTGGTAAGTTTTGTTTGTGCATCTCTTGCCTTAAGCAGTAGCGTTGTGTTGATGTGTCTGGTCAGTCTGGGGCACAATCGTATTGTTGATCCAGAACAGAACTGCTCAATTTGATCATTCAGGGCTTTTAAAAATTATTATTATTTTTTTAAATACAGTACTTCACAGGGTGCCCAAAGGATGAAATATTAATAAGAGTATGTTTTTCAAGTGATTATTTTGCAAGCAATGGATGTTTCACAGTGTAATGTGGTTCCTGAGAAGTCCAATCAAGTGTTCTGTGGTAATTTGGAACGTTCGACAGATCTTTTTACATCTCCTCCTAGGGAGAATGGCTTCAAGCTGGTGACTAGTTTTGTTGCAAGGCAAATTTAGACTCCCTTCTGTTCCTTGTAACTCTTATTAAAAGTAAGTTGAATGTTTGAAGGTGGTTACTGTGTATCACAAATTCACTGTCAAATTGGCTTTCTCAGTTTTGAATTTTTTTCCTTTAGTAGCATATGAAATGTGCTGCTTGGAATCTTCTCTAAGGCTGACCATCCATAAATGTAGACCAGCAATTAAACAGGACCTTCTCTTGGGCTTCTAAATGTGTATTTGTGTAGTAGGCAGGCTTAGAACTTTGTTATTTTTTGCATTGCATTAAAGGGTGCTGACAAGAAAAGGTCCAGAGGAAACTACATCAATCTCAATAATTTCTTCAGTCAGAATAACAGTTACATTTAAATGTTGTTGAATGAAAGTGAAATACTTGCCTTCACACTACACAGTATTTTATAGGGAGATCAGAGAGTCTCGAAGTTGCAGAGCGAATCATTCGTACTTTTGTAAGTCACTTTTTCCAGAGATGCTTGTTGCAGTTTGAATAATTTACTCTCCCTTCCCTGTTTTCAAAATATGTATCGCTATCGCACAGATTCTTGGTGTAACCAAAGGATGAAAGAAGCTTTTCATGAAAGTCAGCGGCACTCGTAGCATCTCGGGTGGCCGTAGATGTTTTTGGACAAGTCAGCGGAAAAGGCAATTGAATTACCTGGTCAGGGATTTTTTTTTTTTTTTTCTAATTTAAAAATGGTCTTAGCCAGTAGCAGGGATGTAGATGCGTTCTTGAGACCACAGCATATGTTTTCTGTTTTGAAGCAAGAGCTTTGATGTGTCGTTGTGCATAAATCATCTGGAAAGACCATATTTCTCTACAGGAAGAAAGAGGGTGTTTCTGTGGTGGCTTTTGATTCCTCCCGAAGAGACTCCAGGCGCACATGTCTGTGTTCTGTGCCTGATTTGCTTCTGTGACCAGAAATTTCGTGCCTGGATACTTGAGGATTTTGAAATCTGTAGCATGTTGCGGGAAGCGCTGCTGACTGACTGCTTTGCATTTATTGTAGGAAATTTATGGCTGGATAGCACGTTTTGGAGCCATCCATCCGCTGAGCCCCTGCTTTGAGGTGACCTTGCAATGCCCAGGACAGATTCTGCGACATGTTGTGGTGTCCCTCCCTCTCCCATGAACAAATTTGGGAGAAAATTTAACTTCACTGACCAGCCTGCCTTGTATTCATCCTCTGATCACCTTCACAGCAGATCTTGTCCTCGTGGGAATAATTTATAAACTGAATGTACAAAATAAACCAAGAGAATGATAGTTTTGGTGTTGTTTTGTTGTGGTTTGGTTTGTTGGTTTTGTTTGTTTTTTTGTTTCTTTTTTTTGCGTTACCATCTTCGTCCACGTTCTTTAGGCCAGACTCCTGGTTTGGGTTCTGTTGTCAGGTTGTTCGAACACGTGTCCTATGGACAGCCACCTCGACACCGTCGCTCTGCTGCGGTCAGCCCATGCTGGTCGCTTCGCCTGCCGTCGTCTCCTGGACCAGTTCTGCTCTGAAACAAGCTCCTCTGCTGGCGCTGGGATATTTGGCTGCCGAGCGGAAGGCTTTTGACTTCAGGGTTAAATTGGAGAGGTTTTTTTCTGTCAGAATGTCCCAATGCTTGTTTCCGTGGCTGATTTTTTGGTGGTTTTTTTGATTATCTGCTAGTCCTGGAACAACACGGACTCTCTGGCAGCTGAATATGCTTTCAGCTGGTGGCAACGTCTGCAAATGCCTCGTCCTCTGCACCTTGGCAGTGTTCCCGAAGGAGCACGGGAATCTTTTTCCTTGAGAGAGGGTTTCTACCCAAACGTTTCATGCAGTCCTTGGAGAGGAAACGTCTTCCCTTCCGCAAGCTGTTGCTGCACCGGCTGTCGGTGGAAACTGATTTTCTAACTCCTGTTACCCTGCGTTCGAGGTTCTGTGGATTTTTACGTGTCAACCTTCCCCATCCCCACCCCGCAGCAGGATCCACTCCCCAGCTTTTCCAATTTAGTCTTAAAAAATGCCATTAAGATTTCACATAGTCTGTTTCTGTGCTTAACTTCTCAGTTTACACGTTTATAAAAAAAATTCTCTCCCCTCCTGCTCAGTAGTTCTTTCCCTTTTACATGTTTGAAGGTTATTAAGAGATCTCGGCTATTTTTTCGAGACTAAACAACCCCAGTTATTTCCTCTTCCCTCACAGGACGTTTTGCAGACAGCTGCTGATTTTCACCGCTCTCCCCTTGGCTTCCACCCGCTCCACGTCTCTCTCAAAACACAGCTCTTGGGTGCGCAGCGCTGCAGTGTGACCCCGACTGAGTTCTGCTGCCGGTTTCCCTGTTTGCTGCACTAAATCAGAGCAAACCGCATCGCTCTGTGCCTCAGTTTCCCTTTGTGCACTTATTTTTAATCAAGAAGTTGTATTTTACTACAAGTTTTTTGTTAGGATAGTAGGAGTTTGGCTGGGTTGTAAGGTGTTTGCAGAAAGTGCACTTATGAAAAATAATGTGGTTTTGATCAATATTGGCAATTAAAATTTTTCTGATTTTTGTGTTCCAGATCGCAGGAAATAACAGCGATAACAGAGAAAGATATTTCATAAGTGTGAGCCCAGAAGGAGACAATGTTCAACACAAACAAAACCATAACCAATCCCTAAAGAGATGGAGCATCTTCAGGGCAATTGAGAGCTCCATATTGATTAGATTAATGACACAATCCCCACCATCATGTATCTTAAATGTAAAAATCTTCCTGTACAAAGCAAATGCAACCCAGCACCTACTGGCACATCTGGTTCTTTGAAATTTTTTTCAATTTCTACCTGAGTCCAGATAATTTACACACCATGTGCAGGAGACTCTGGGTTTCCTTTCACGCCTGGCGCTCCCTGCTGCTTCCAAACAAGGGAGCCTGAAACAAATGAGCAAAAACATTAAAGAAATAAAGTAAGTAAGACTACCGACAGCTTGTTGTGCAGATGTGGGCTGGAGGAAGCACTGGAAGCTCAAATAGCCTGAAGTTTGGTGGCAGAAGAACTGAGCGGTGGCCAGAGCAGCGCTCACATTTTGCTGATTGGTTGGGTTTTGTGTGTTGTGGGTTTTTTTTTTTTTGTCATTTTACTTTTTGATTTATTTTGATCTCAACAGATCTGGGTGGGCTCCTACGGGTGCTGCTGCTTTGGAATCCAATGGTGATTGCTCCAGACCTGCCGATCCGTGCAGGATCCTTAACATGAACCTACTATGTCATTTGTTTGTTAAAGGAAAATTACTCCGACTTGCTTCAGAAGGCAGGCTGCCTCGTGGGGTTCCGTGTTTTTCGGCACGTAATGCCAAAATAGGGGTGCTGGATTGTGCATCCTCAAACCGGGGGTGATTTTTGGATTATTTTCCAATAGAGGATTTCCAGCAGAGGTTACACAGCTGCAGGAGGTGACATCGCAGCCCTGGGGTAACTGCAGCGGGTGATTTGGCCGTCCAGGTGTTTTTTTTCCTGAAAAACTTTTCGTGGCTTTCTCTTCACACTGTCTCTCCTCAAGAGCAAGTTTTAATTGCAGAATGGTTGGGGTTGGAAGGAACCTCTGGAGATCATCTCATCCAACCCAGGGTCCCCAGAGCCGATTGCACAGGAGTGTAGCCAGGGTTTGGGTTTTTTTTAATGTCGCCAGAGAATGAAGCTGCACAACCTCCTTGGGCAGTTTTCCCCTTTCTTGTTGTTTTCTTTTTTTTCTTTTTTTTTCATTTCTTTTTTTCCTGTTGTTGGTTTAGTTGGGGTTTTGGGGTGTGGTGGTGTTCTTTGTGGCTTTTTTTTTTTTGCTGTGTGTGCTTTTAGTTTTTTTGTTTGTTTTGTGCTGGTGTGTTGTTGTGTGGTTTTTTTATGGAGATCTTTTTGCCCATTGTCCTCGCAGGAGGGCTCTGGCCGCTCCCAGAGCGCGGCTGCTGAATGTGCAAAACGAACCCGGAAGAGCCCCCTCAGAAAAAGCCCCTCGGGAAGGGGCCGCGGTGCAGAGCGGGCCGGTTCCTGCAAGCAGAGGCGGTGTCACCGGGACACAAGCCGCCTCTGCCCGGGTGGCCCGTCCGTCCCCCACGGCCCGGGATCCAGCCCCGTGTCCCGGGGTGCGGGGCGGGGGTCCCGGTGGCGCCGGGGCTGCGGCGCGGGGCCGGGCCTGCAGGGGGCGCGGGCGGGGGTCTCGGGGCTGCCATTGCGGCCGGGGCGGGCACGGGGGAACATGCCGAAAGCGGCGCTCTCGGGACCCCGGGGAGGGGCGCGGCGGCCGGCGTTGAGGTGAGGCGGAGGACCCGCGGAGAGGGCGGTGGGTCCAGCTTTTCCCGCTGAGCGGGGCGGTGGGGAGGGACTATATCCCCGCGGCGTGCGCGGGCGGAGGGATCCAGCCGCGGCGGGAAAGGCGACACGGTGGAAGGGGCGGGAGCGGAACTGCGGGGGCGGGCGGAGCGGTGCGGCCGCCTCACGGCGTGGAGGAGGCGGGAGGCCCGCGGCGCGGCGGTAGTGGGGCCGGGGCCCGGCGGGCGGAGGCCGCCCTTAGAAGCGGGACGAGCCGCGGCCTCAGCGCCGCCTCCCGGGGCCGGGGAGCGGGGGGGGTAGCAACGCGGCGGGGGGTTGGCGTGAGCGGCCGGAGCGTGGAACAGCCGGCGGCGGGAGGAGAGCGCAGCGGCGGGGAAGAGCCGGCGGCCGGAGGGAGCGGGCCGGGCCGCCATGGAGCGGAAGAGGTGGGAGCGCTCGGCCGGGCCGCGACGCCGCTGGCCTGGGCTTGGGGCGGGGGGGGGGTGTCGGGTTGCGCTTCCCTGCGGCGGGGGCCGGGAGGAGGTGCCCGGGGGGTGGGAGGCTGGCACGGCCCCGCCTGGCGCTACAGGTGGAGGTGGCGGGGGGGCAGGCGGGGCTGTAGGTACCGGTTGGTACCTATGGGAATCGGTTCTGTAGGAGTGTGTGCGGGGCCTGAGGTCTCTGCCCCTCCCCGTGTTGCTGTCAGCGACCTGCCGTGAGGGATTGAGCCCCGTGGAACGGGACAGTGGCCTTTCGGGAGCCCCGCTTGTCCCTCCAGAGTGATTTGTGCCTTGCAAATAGTTTGTGGTTTTTTGTTTTTTTTTTTTTTTTTTTTTTTTTTTTTTTTTTTTTTTTTTTTTTTTTTTTTTTTTTATTTTTTTTGTTTTTTTTTTTTTTTTTTTTCTTTTTTCTTTAATGTTAAATAAATGCGGTGTTTTGCAAAGTAGCCAGGGTATTGGTGAGAGCGGCCACCTGCTTTCCTGGGGCTCTATCTGCTGCATTTTCTGTAAATTAAGGAATTTGGGGCAAGGCGAAGAAAGAAGCCTTTGCTTTGCTGGGTGTTGCTGTAGGTGAAGAGCCCAGGGCTCTGGGTGCCTTATCCTGCACGTATGGCTGGGGAGCCGCTTGCTCTGCCTGACGAATTTCTACAAATACCGCTGCATGTCTGTAGGTGTGGGCCATATGGATCCTTCCCACACCCATGGGCTGATGGGTGAAACTTGGGAGCTGCAGGAGCGTAGCAGAACTTACCCAGGTGTCCTTATCCGGCCTTCTCTAGTCAGCAAAATGCATGCGATCAACTTTCTGCACGTGTTACGTTTCGTTTTTTAAAAAATCAGATTATAGCTGGGAGAAAAGCGCGCGATGCTGGGCAATGATGGAACCGGCAAGTATCTTGGAGAGTGTAAAGCTGGAAGTGCTGGCTCCACGGCTGCGTCCCGGAGAAGCACAGACCATCAGCGGCTGAAAGCTTGAAACATAGTTGGTTTTCCATGTACTTGTTTTATTTGTAAAGTTGTGGTCTGGGAGCTGAGCTTAAAAAAGAGAGGGAGAGAGGATAAGTAGCATATTTTATTCCCAAATTTTAATGGATTTTATATCAATTTGGACAGAGATCAAAGGTAGAATAGGGCCCTGCTGCACTAATTTTTGGTTACTGTTGCATCTTGCATTGCCTCAGAGTGGAAAATACACGTCAAGCAATTTATTAATCCCCCTACTATTTCTGCCTGTTGTTTACCTGGATGATTTTTTTTTTTAATCCAGCTACCCTGAACATACAGATGTGGTGTGTGTTCGTGGGAAATTTCATGCATGCCTTGGAAATGAGCACTCTTGTGCAACAACCAGCCTTAAGAATTAACACCGAGCTGAGGGATTCAGCAGCGGGGTGGCAGTTAGCACTTTCAGAACCGTTTTTTTTAGGGCTTTTGTGCTTTATAGTTGGAAATTTCCTTCTGTAACCCCGAGTGCCCGCAGCACATTTTTCTGCAGGAAGGTTTCTGTTGAAGACGAGTTCTGCTTTGGGCGACAAGACAAGTGAGTGTGCCGAGTGTGTTCAGCTCGTGTGTGAGCCGGTTGCTGGCTGGAAATTAAACCCTCCTTGAGGTTTAAGTCCCTGGCCAGATTTTTAGCAGCAGTCCTACAATGTTGCGCTTACTGGCGGATTCTTTTTTCTCATCTGCCTGTGGCTTAAGAGTTGGGAAACCCAAGAGGGTGTCTTGCTGATGTGGGTCTTGTGGGCTGAATTCGGAGAGGGCAGGGATGCAGGATTTTGAGGAGTGTATCAGGGATTTTGTGAAAGCAGTGGGTTGGTTTTTGAGAGAATTGTGGCTACAAAGGCTCCTTTCGAACTCAGTGTTCTCACTGAGGGCAAGGAGAATTTAGTGCTGCTTTGTGATGCTTTTCCTCATAGTATTTTTCTGCTGAAGGTTCGATGACCAAGTATCTAAGAAGTCTGGGATTGCTGCGTCTCTCTGCTGCAAGGAGTTGGTGGCGTTGCTGCTTTGGAAAACTTAACAGATCTCTTGGGTGAAGCTTATTTTGTTGTGAATGTCTTACCTATGCAGCACCTACGTAAAAAGTTGAAGAGAACATTTTTACCACCCCCTCAAGTATATTTTGGTTTATATACTTTTTTTTCTTTTTTTTTTTAAACTGAGCTCATAGTTTGCTATTTTTCAGTTGTTCTGTTTTACCCACAGCTTCCCCCAGGGAAACTCTGATGATGTTTGAGATGAGCCTTATAAAAATGGCTCATTATATTTGTGCTTGTTCCTGCCACTTGGGTTCTTGTTTAGCAGTGGGGTGCCTCTGGAAATTTGAGAGATTTTGGTGTATTTATCATATGTATCAAAGTTGGTTTTGGGGGTGTTTGGTTTTTGGGTTTTTGGGGGGGGGGCTGGTTGTTTGCTTTGTTGTTTGAGGGGGTTTTTTGTGGTCAGAGCCCAAGTTACTGAACAAAGACAGCACCATAGCACTTGGGGCAGCCCTTACGTGCTGCTGCTGGCAATGGTGCGGGGCCACATGCACAGAAATGTTTCTGGGGACAGGTGCAATGGCAGGGGACAGCTCGATCCCCGAGGCTGCTCCGTACACAGCCGGGGACACCCATTTCTGGAGGGGCGTGTGAAGATGTAGGGTGGGTTATGGCAGCTGGAGCTGTCACCTTGTCACCTTGTTCCGAGCGGTGCTTTGTGTGAGTCCGTCCCGGGTCACTGAGGAGCTGGAGTGTGGGACCACTGGGGCAGGACCCGGTGCGGGTGCTGCAGCCAAGGATAACGTGGGCTGCTGGTGGTGGCGGGGTGCGGGGTGTCCCTCCCCAGGACGGGGGGTGTACAGCACCCACGGGGCCCTGGCATCGGCCTTTCCCTGGGGCAGAGCTGAGGGGGCTGTGACTCCCCAGCTCTGCCAGGGAGGAGCACAATTGAAACGGGGAAGGAAAACCATTTTTCATTTCCTCCCACCGAGGAAATGAGGTGTAAGGGATATACCATTGCTCTCTGTTTTCACCCAGCTGATTCCTGTCTCCATTTCTGTAAAAGGCACAGGTGACACCTGGGTTTGTTCAGGGTCTTTTTTTGTCGTGTCCCTCGCTTTCCAAGTTGTGCAGATCTTCCGTAGGCTAAATGGGGAGAGAGTGGAGGGGAGGAGACTTGTGTAATGAAGGAGGAGGAGAGAGGGCCTGGGCTTGCAGTCTCTCTCTCCTTAAGAATCTAAGTCGGGAAACAAAGGCTGAGCTGCACATGGAGAGCAGCAGGCACCTGGCAGCGCCGGGCCCTTCAATTGCCTAATTTGGCTCAATCCACACCCAAAAAGTCCCTGAGCAACAAACGAGGGTGGCTGGCTGTGGGTCACTCCAGCTCTCGCTCCTCTTGGCGTACGTTTTGTCCGTGCCTCGCGGGCACATAACACTGTGGAGCTTTTGATGAACAAGCGTGTCAAATCGGTTGCAACTTCGCAGTTGCCTTGTTTGTTTGTAACACAGCGCAGTGTGAAAGACTTGAATTCAGGACCGGAGCACAGCATATTGTGGGATTATTTAGACGAGGTTGGTTTTTTCCAGCTTCGTACTAAGATATCTTTCTTCTGAGTAGCTTCGAAGTCTTTGTATATCAAAACCGGGAGTGCAGAACAAAGCTTTTGCTCCAAGTGGAGGGAGAGAAATTTCGTATTTTGTGACATTTAAAGGGCACACAAGCGTTTCAATGGTGTTCAGAATGCATAACTGCTGGCAATCCCACTGCTCAAATTTTGTGGGTTTTGGCTGCCTTTTTTTTTTCTTCCCCTCCCCACTTTGACCCTCTCAGGTGTCTGTAGGTGCCTTCAACAGCTGTGTCACACCAAGGAGGCTCCTGCCAGAGGGACCATGGGAGCTCCAGGGCTCTTTGTATTTACTGAGCAAGTTCACTGTCAGTTTGAGTTGCAGCTTTGTTCCGCGTTCTGCCGTTGCTCCAGAGAAGCTTGGTACGGTTTTTGCCTTTTTTAAAGACATAATCAGAATAAAAGTTTTTCTTCTGAACATTTCAGTGCTTTTCCTTTGGGCCAAGCTTCCCCAGGAAGAGAAAGGACTCTGAGTCATTTCAGGTGGGTTTTTTTAGGTGTGTGTGGACTTTGAGCAGCTTTTCAGATCCATTGCAAAATTACTACAACATGTATAAAACACAAAGCCGAAGGGTTATGTTTGTTTAAAATACTGTCTCCGAGTGTATCTGGCTCTGTTCTGGAAGTTACACTGTGTTGCAAAGTGCACAATTTACTGTAATGTATTATTTTAAAAATTACTAAGACACTAAACTGTAAACTGGAGCTGCGGAGCAGTGTCACGTTCTTCATGTATTCGGATTTTATCTTCTTGGCTTCGCTCACAGCAGTGATGGCTCTGGTGGAAAAGCTGCTGGAGCTGGTTATTCCTCTTTATCGATTGAGGCATATAACTCCCTTTATATTTTTAAAATTGGCTTCGAATTTGAGTCTGGACCCAGTCTCTGTTCCTCTCTGCTTATTCCTCCTCTCTCTGTCACCTTCTTGCCTGTGCAGTTCTGTAGTGAACTGGTCCAGCTGAGGAATAACCAGTGATAAAGTGTTTCCTCCCCTTCTTCCTGCCCCCTAAAGATGGATTATTTTCCCCAGCTGGTTAACTCTGCATTTGCATGGATGCTTTCATGCCTGAGCAGTAGTGGGGAGCAGATACAGGCTTTTAATACTCCTTTTCTTTCTGTTTTTTTTTTTTTTCTATAATCTGTTTTTTTTGCATGCACAGCCTGACTCGGACTAATTGGTTTGCCACTGTCCCATACTAGAAATTCTATTCTCACGTCATTTTTTTCAGACCTTTCCCCTAATAAAAGCTTCATGGTGAGGCTGTTAGTATCTACTCAGGGTGATATGTAGGTACCACTTCTATACATCTCAAGTCCAACGTTCGGACATTGTGAAGTTGCTTTGAGTTATTGAACTTGCGGGTGCCACCGCTGTGTATGGTGTTCGTGAGATCTTGCTGGGACGTGACCTGACGTTTTCTAAACAAGATCCGTGGTACATGGAGAGCGGAGGGTGTTTGCAGGTTAGGGAGGAAATCGCCCCGCATCATGCAATCTGGCAGAAAAAGATTCTAACACTAACTGCTCTTTAAAATAAGAAAATGGATCAATAGGAGCGGGGTGGTAATTGGCATTTTTGGTCTTTAACCCAACTAACCTGTGTTTAGTATGATAGATATATGGAAAGACATGCTACCAGATGGGTGCTAAGATTGAGTATGCAAACTGCAAGATGCAGAAAACCAGAAGTGAGAGAAATTAAGGGAATAAAGAGGCGTCGTTATGATGCTAAGTAAGAACGTGAAGAATCCTTTGTGCTTATGGTCTGTTCAGTTCTACACTGTAGTGATAACACATTGACTGATTTTTGATTTATGCATAAAAAATAAAAGAGCTTAACCTAGCACTGCTTTTTGTAGTAGTGGAAAAGGTTATATTAAAAAAAATAAGCACAATGAGGAGTTGGAGTAATTTGTGCCTGCTTGCCAGGCTGTAGGCTCTCAGGAGAAACCAGGTGTTTAAAAAAGAATCTCTTCTGTTTCCTATTAATTGAAAGTTTTCCAAGGTTTTGACCTTAATCTTTGCATCACTTAAGCTTTGTATTTCTTTGCTTTGCAGCTTGTCAGCACTTAATCTCTGCTCTTGCTCTTTGCTGCCGTGTAATCCTGAAGCTGAGTGTTCAGAATGCTACCGAAGATGTAACCAAACCTGAAAGTGCTATGCAAGGGCGGGGGAAGGGGAGCCGGGGGGGACATTTGTGGTGCTAGTCAAACACAACACTCCTGGGAGAAGAAATTGTGCTTGAAAATGGACATTTGTTATTTGAGACAGCTGAGTGATAAGTACATCTCTGCTGATATCTCCCCTGTCAGTTATTCTGTTAATTATGCTATGTGCATTTATACCTGGTCTGAATCTTCCTCTTTATGTATAAAAACATTTTAACATGGTCTGCACTTGTCTCTTCCACAGTAATCATGAGAAGGAGTTGATACAAAACCATAATATCCTTTTAGAGCTTAATGTGAGCTTCATTCTTGGGAGTTCAGTACATGTTTTTTTAAGAAGGAAATAAAACTTGCCTCTCCTGCATTACAGCTGGTATTGAAGTCCAGGGGTTTTTAATTTCCCTCCTTGTTTCTTTTCTGCGTTTTTTTCCAGCCCAAGTGGTAAGAAGTTCCGAAGCAAGCCCCAGCTGGCGCGCTACCTGGGGAGCTCGATGGACCTGGGCACTTTCGACTTCCGCACAGGGAAAATGTTGATGAATAAAATGAACAAGAACAGGCAGAGGATGCGCTATGACTGTTCCAACCAAGCCAAAGTAAGACCGAGAGGCATGGGCATCTTTTCCTTTTCCATTCACTGTCAGAGTGGTCAGGCTGCCTCTCAGAACGATGTCCTAGTGTGAAAATGAAGCATTTTGTAATTAATGCTTGAAACTCAGGGTTATATGAAATAAGAATGTCCCTGTTATGGGGTGCTGGACAAATACTGCAATTCCCTGACTCTTCCAGGGTAGCGATGCCATGGAAGGATATTGTGATACTGTGAAGTATTGTGGAGAGAGAGCTGGCGTCTGTCTTTCTTCCCTTCCCTGGAGAGTGAGATCATCGTCTTGGTCTCCTCTGGAGCCCCACATCTCCAGCTGGTCTGGAGGTTGGGCAGCAGCTCTGCTCTGACGTTTTGTTTTGGGGAGCGGGAGGGGCAGCAGGGACCTCGGCCGTGCCGGTATCTCGGCTTTGGAATTGGTCTAAGGAGGGGATACATTTTGGGCAAAAAGCTGAAGAGAAGGAGGATGGTAAGGCCTGATTTTAGAACAAAGTGAAAGGGTCTGTGTTTGGCACCTGGTGGTTTCAGTTGTTAAGGTTTAGTCAGGATTACAGTGACATTGGCGTACAGCCTGTCTGCAGAGATCAGCTCAAGCCATTCCTAAGTTATCTTCTTCGGATGCTAAAAGCTTTTTCAGAACCCAAAAGCTTATGTCTGTGCACCTGAACGTTAAATTGGGAAAACAGCTTCATGCTTATTTTCTAACTACATCAGCTATTGAGAATCATCATCATCAGAGCAATCGGAACATTTACTTACAGCACTAGGTGCTGTCGTGAGATTTGAAAACATTCCTTGCTGCAGAGACCAGCAGCTAACATGTATCTCACAGGCGAAAAATTCAGCCCAAACCTTTCAATAAATGTACCAATAGTTACCGCTGCCTTATAAATGGCTTAGCACTCACGATTCAGAATGATATTTGTCCTGAATACATCTTTTCTACATCTCATGAATAAACATGTTAAGCAGACGCGATATCTGCATCCTCAAGAACAAAGTATGTCCCGCGGCTGTTTCAAGACTTGCCTGTTAGAATGTGGAATAGTTTTCCTGTTTTCCCACTAACATAAAATGCGGTTTTGCAGTAAAAACTTGATTTTTATGAGCTCCATTTAAAACCTGAGTTTTTTAAACTGAACATAAAAAAGGGCAATCAAGGTTACAGCTGTATTGGTTTGTTTGTTGGTGTCTACAACAGGATTTAAGCAGAATGGTTGAGAATGGTTTCTGGATTCTAGTTATTATTTCTAATTATTACAAACATTGTATCAAAATCTTCTGGTTTAGTTATCTACAGGTGGCTTGTCAAAGTGAAAACTCAGTGTTCTGACTCCTAAATTCTGTCAAAATTGTGATAAAACCAGTGTGTATAAACGAGAGTGAGAGGATGTTAAGTTGAATGTGACAGAGTGGAAAACTTATTTTAGCTTTGATAGATCGAAGGCAAGATTTTAACTTAGTTCTGCATTTTTAGCAGTCTAACTCATACTGCTTGAGATCAGCTGAGTGTTGGAGTACACGGACACTTTTTCCCCTGCTGTACATCTTTATGGCTGTAGCAGCGTTTTAGCAAACAAAAATATTTTCAGTGGTGTTTTTTTTTTTTTTTTTTTTTTTTTTTTTTTTTTTTTTTTTTTTTTTATTATATTTTTTTTTTTTTTTTTTTTTTTTTTTTTTTTTTTTTTTTTTTTTTTTTGTTTTTTTTTTTTTTTTTTTTTGTTGTTTTTTTTTTTGTTTTCTCTCCTTTTGTTTGAAATCTTTAGGGCAAGCCTGATTTGAACACAGCGCTGCCTGTCAGACAGACGGCTTCCATCTTCAAACAACCCGTCACAAAGATCACGAACCATCCCAGCAATAAGGTGAAGAGCGATCCGCAGAAAGCCGTGGACCAGCCCCGGCAGGTAAGGGTGGCAGCTTAGCAGCTTCTCCAAAATTAAGAAAACTCCAGGTTTTGCTGCTGGGAGGGTCCCAAAATAAACCACTTGAATTTTGTGATGTTGAACAAATGCTCCATGGCAATTTGAAATCTCTTGATACTTCAGAAACAAGACCTTCCAGTGCTCCCAGTTTTTAAAATGGGAACAAACCCCATTTCCAATCTATAATTAATATGCTGTCTGTACTGTGTTTTGTTATCTACAAATTTAGACACATGTAACCACTTCAGGGGACATTTGCATTGTAATTAGAATCACTGTCAAATGTTCCAATCGTATAAGAATTCTGTGTTTCAAGAAATCCCTGTTCCTGTACAGACCACGTACGTGTAGAGCAAGGGATTGTACCCTCTGCACGGGCCTCGTTTTTCGGATGCGTATCTCGTTAGTAGTTAACTCTACCTGTATGAATAAGGTTATAAATTTACTTGGAAAATATCATTATTAATACAAAGCGTGTTTTATACACAAAGTGTTTTCCATATCATACAATGTATTTGCAAACAGCAGAATACACCAAATGGAAAGGAAATCTTTCAGCTTAATTTCTTCTAGTGAAAGGATGCAAGAAAATGTGTTTGGGACAAGTGGGGCTTTGAAGTTGGGCGCTGGGAAAATAAGATGTACCTGTTCAAAGCAGCGCTTGGAAGGCATTCTTGTGTCTTTAGTGGCCCATGGAGCTGATGGCCCGTTGCCTCTGCAGAGCTCACACCAGGGATTCTGTGCATCTTCTACAGTGAGTCCATCCTGGTGGAAACGAGATGTTCAGCTTCATTAATCTGTTCAGACGCTGTCATCGGTATCAATTATAAGCACATTTGAAACTCTTGCTGGTCTGGAGGAATTTAAAATATATCATTCCAAGAGCGAAAGTGATTTTAATAAAACTTAAAAATACCCTATAAACTACCCACCTCTCACATTAAAACAATTATTTGCAAACTTAAAAACTGCCTTTCTGAAATGTGAGAGAGGTTCTATTTGAAACAGAGTTGGGCGGTTTGTTTTGGCGGTTGATTTTGGTGTCGTGCTTCATTTTTTTTAAGCAGGTCGGTGGGGTTTAGAGTGGTTTTGCAAGGAAGCAGAACAATGTGCGTTCACAGCATTGTTGCTACTCCTATAAAGCTGACCTGTGTAGCTTGTACTTTCTTTGTGTAATTATTTTGATAAGAACATTGAAGTCTGAGAAGGTCTTTTACATGTTTTTATATATGTATGTATGTATATATATATTAAAAAAATCTATACACACATATTGGTTTATATATGTAATTTTCTATTTTATAGCATAGAATAGAGCAAACTTGTTCTTTCTCGTGTCATTCTCTGCACTGTACATCTAAGAATCTGTTAATTTACAGCTTTAAAATGTTTACTGGATGATTAGATTTTAACCTCTAGTCAGCAGACTCCAAGTATTTCTTAAACATTTGAAAGCAGTGGCAAGTCCCATCATGTGCTGGTGTAAAATTCACCTGTTTGAAAGTCACAGGCTAGAGGATATCCAGCCACTGTAGTTTGGGTGTGACTGTTCTTATTCCCCGTGCTGGGAGCTGGAAATTGGACAAATGATGAGAGTTCATTTGCACTTGCATTTTGACAGGGAACGTGTGGTTGAGGTAAATCATTAGTTTCTCAAAATCTAGATAAAATTGCTTGCTTTCAAGATAAATGGTACTCCATCTATATTCATTGCTCATCCTTGTACATACAGATTGAGAGTTGAAGGTGTATCTAGGTGTAGTATCCGACTTTACACCAAACCAGACATTCGCATGTTCTTAAGCTTGAGGAGAATCTGTGATTGAAAACGTGGTGAAGGACCAGATGTGTTTGTTCTCGTGAGACATAAATAAAATAACACTTGACCTTAGAAAGAGGTTGGAGAAAATCCATACATTCCTTAACTTCTGTGGTAGATGTGAGACAGCGAGATGGAAAGGAGTGTTAAACAACAAAAAAAAGCCATCCACACTGAGCACTTTTGCTGTTCCAATTCAGTACCAGTCCCTGGATGGAAAAAAAAAAAAAAGTAGTATTTTTTCGAGGCAGCAAATCAGGACAGAGTTGTCATGGGACTGGTTGACAATGGGGATTGTCCCCTGACACCCAGACCCTTCTGTCGTAAATCCAATATCAAATTGTCTGCAGCAGCGTTCTTCTCTTTTTTTGACAGTAAGCAGGTGCTTTGTGTAGTTGTCGATTCCATTTCTATGTTTTGTGCCAATATATGCTTTCTTTGCTGTCAGCTCTTCTGGGAGAAGAAATTAAGTGGACTGAATGCTTTTGACATTGCAGAGGAGCTGGTGAAAACAATGGACCTTCCAAAAGGTTTACAAGGTAATTGGAGTCTGCCCTTAACCCCGGGAGTGGTGTTTTGATGCTGATCAGTGGCGATCGGAAGATATTGCGTTTGACCTCCTTGTTCTGTGGTGCTCCTGGTGCTGTGGACCGTTCCTGCTTTGGCTGGAAGGCTCCGTGCCGAGGGGCTGCTGCAGCAAAGCGTCTTGACTTCTTGTTCATTTTCCAGAAGAAGAATGCAAGCAGCTTCCATTCCCTTTTTTTTTTTTTTTTTTTTTTTTTTTTTTTTTTTTTTTTTTTTTTTTTTTTTTTTTTTTTTATTTTCCTTTTTTGGTTTTTTTTTTTGTTTTTTTTTTTTTTTTTTTTTTTTTTGGTTTGTGTTTTCTTGCTTTTTCCTTTCCTTTTTTTTTTTTTTTTTTTTTTTTACTTTTAATGTAGCAGAAGGAGGAATTCGTCTAGGTTTAAATAACCTCGCAGGGAGTACTACAGGTGCTGTTATAAATCTGTCCTAAAGATTTCTGTTGTGTTAGCTCTCTAAATGACAGCACATGCCATGCCATTAAAATTTAAATAACACTTGTTGCCTCGATTTGCTGTTCTGTGTCTGCTGCGATGTCAATTGTTGTTTTTCCTCCCACTTTTAGGGGTTGGACCCGGTTGCACCGATGAAACCCTTCTCTCTGCTATCGCCAGTGCTCTGCACACCAGCACTATGCCCATCACCGGCCAAATCTCTGCAGCCGTGGAGAAAAATCCAGGCGTTTGGCTCAACACCTCCCAGCCGCTTTGCAAAGCGTTCATGGTGACAGATGAAGATATTAGGTATTTGCTGGAAATATCACTTACTCTCTTGGAACAAGGTTTCTTGTGGTAAAAAAGTTTCACCCCCTGCCTTATTTATTTTTTTTTTTTCAATAGCAAGTTTAGATGTCTGGTGGAGCACTATGGCTTGCTGAATTTATTTGGATGCTTCTTTATTAGTAGAATAGAATTGTTAGATGAAACTCTTCTCGTACAAGCATGTACGTAAAGCCCATTATTTTATATTTTGCCCATGCTCAGTTACTCTGAGGTTTCAGGTTCATATTTGGTTTTTGTGTCAGAGTACATCTCCTTTTATTGAAAAAAATGTCTGAATTTGAGTAACCTTGATTAAGGCACCTGTAAGTAATGAAGGGATTGGAGAAATCCCGAACAGTGCGATTCGATTCATCGTACTCTGTCTCAGCACAGGACCAAAGAAAAGCGTTTAACTGCTGCTGTGGCAGTGAACAAGGATGCGGTTTATTTAGATATACCCTGCTTTCTGTAATTAGTTCTATTGCTAAATCAAGACTGGAGAAATTCAGCTTTAAGCACTTCATAGAGAACTTAATATACCAAGGATGCTAACCTGAAAGCAGGTAGGAATTGCTTTGACTGTTTGATAAATCTTTTTGAGTTACAGGATGACTTTTTTATGCTTGATTTATACATGAATGACCAGGAAGAATGGTTTATTTATAACCTTATGATTTCCTGTGGCTGAGATGAAGTAGGAGTGTTGAGAGCTGGATTGTTCATGGCTTCTTTACTGTGACTTGACAAGAAAGGAGCTGTAAAATTTAAGGTCGTGACTCAAAAGGAGGACGAGTGAAAAAGATTGAAATGGTCAGAAACTTAATTTTCTCCAGTCTCATTTTTGGAAATCTGAGCAGGGTAGGCTTTTTCTTGTTGAAATTAATATTAGTACTAGGAATAAAAAAGAAACAAAGATAAGGTCTTGAGTCAGCTGCTAGACGAGGGAAATTTCAGGCAGAATTAAAAATGGTACAATCAATGCTAAGGACTTGTAATAGAAAATATTGGACAACTTTTAAAGTGTTTATTTCACGTTAATTTCTAATATAATACCAGGCAGGTTTTTTTACCATGCAGTTAGAGCCGTAGAATGTCCTGAGTTGGGAGGGACCCGCAGGATCACGGAGCCCAACTCCTGTCCCTGCACAGCACACCCCACGGGGCACCCCGTGTGTCTGAGCACGTTGTGCGGTCTCCTCTTGAACGCTGTCAGGTTGGGCCGTGACCCCTCCCTGTGGAGCCTGTTCAGTGTCCAGCACCTCTGCGTGAAGAACCTTTTCCTGTGTCCAACTGACCCTCCCCGGCACAGCTTCTGCCATCCCCTGGGTTCTGTCCCTGTCACAGAGAGAAGAGCTCAGCCCTGCCCCTCCTGCTCCCCTGTGAGGAACCTGCAGCCCATGAGCTCTGCCCTCAGTCTCCCCTTCTCCAGGCTGAACAAAGCCAGGGACTTCAGCCGCTCCTCATGCGGCTTCCCCTCCAAACCCTTCACCGACTTCGTAGCCTCCTCTGGACACTCTCCAGCAGCTTAAGGTCTTTTTTGACCTGTGGCGCCCAGCCCTGCACACAGTGAATGCTCCAGGTGAGGCCGCCCCAGTGCAGAGCAGAGCGGGACCATCCCCTCCCTGCCCGGCTGGCCGGGCTGTGCTGGATGCACCCAGGACATGGTTGACTCTCTTGGCTGCCAGGGACACTGGTGGGTCCTGTTCAGTTCTTGCAGAGGGCTCTTTCAAAGCCGTGCTTGTCTGCCCAGCTTCATGTATGGGGATTAGAATCATAGAATCATTTCAGTTGGAAGAGACCCTCAGGATCATCAGGTCCAACCATAACCTAGCTCAACTCTGGCACTAACCTGTGTCCCTAAGAACTTTGTCTAAACATCTTTTAAACACCTCCAGGGGTGGTGACTCCACCACTGCCCTGGGCAGCCTGTTCCAGTGCCCGACAGCCCTTTCCGGAAGAATTTTTTCGTAATATCCAATCTAAACCTCCCCTGGTACAACCTGAGGCCGTTTCCTCTCATCCTGTCACTTGCTACTTGGGAGAAGAGACCAACCCCCTCCATGCTCCAAGCTCCTTTCAGGCAGTTCAGAGATCAGAAGGTCTCCCCTCAGCTCCTGTTCTCCAGCTGAACCCCCCAGGTCCCTCAGCCGCTCCCATCACACTTGTGCTCCAGGCCTCTCACCAGCTTCGTCACCTCCTCTGTGGTCTCTTTAAGTATTTCACTGTCCTTCTTATGATAAGGGCCCCAAAACTGAACACAGGATTCGAGGTGCGGCCTCACCAGTGCCAAGTGCAGTGGCACAATCACTTCTCTAGTCCGGCTAGCCACACTATTCCTGCTACAAGCCAGACTGCTGTTGACCTTTTTGGCCACCTGGGTGCATGCTGGCTCATGTTCAGCCACTGTCACCAACACCCCCACGTCCTTTTCCAGCCGCTCTTCCCCGAGCCTGGAGTGTTCACAGGATTGTTGTCACCCAAGTGCAGGACCTGGCATTTGGCCTTGTTGAACCTCAGACAATTGGCCTCAGCCCATTGATCCAGCCAGTCCAGATCCCTTATTTATAATAAGATTCCTTGCCCTTGAAAGAGGGATTGAGGATTGATGTCGGTGTTGGTTGATTTGGGGCAGGAAGCAGGAGGAGCTGGTGCAGCAGGTGAGGAAGAGGCTGGAGGAAGCTCTGATGGCCGACATGCTTGCGCACGTAGAGGAAATAGCGCGAGATGGGGAACCTCCTTCGGAGAAAGGAGGAGGCGAGGAAGAAGGCGAAGAGGAAGAGGAGGAGGAGGAGGAGCAGCAGGACCATGACCAGGAGATGGAGAATGTATAGTCCAGGTAATGTGACAACATCTCTTCTCACCTTTAAGTGGACTTCACTGAAGGCAGAAATGATTTCAGAAGGAATCTTAGTCTATATTGACAAATCTTTGCTTTTTAGCACGCACTTTTAATTGTGGAGTAGCCATGCTTGCAGGAAAAAATCAAATATTTTGATGTGTGTGGTGTCCGGTGAGTCCTTGTGTTGTCACAGGACTTATATCTGTGTCAGGTGGGCTGAATGTGTAACCAGAACGTATGTGCTTGAAGGACTCTGTCTTGAGCATCAGTTCTTAACAAATTATCTTGTAATGTCATTTTTCCCCCTATTTATCTGTTCTTATTACAAGCAAGAGGACACACTGGGCAGACAGGGCAGCTGCCGTCTCATGGACTCAGTTTCTCACCCTGCCTGTGTTTTTCTCTCACTTTCGCATTTTTAGTATGTGTTTTCTTGCAGAGTATGTTAAAGGGCACATTTGTGGAATTTTTTATGATAATATTTGTAGAAAGTTAGAAAAGGCAACCTGACCATCAAAAGAGGGAAGCTGCTAGAAAACTTTCTGTGTGGTGGGAATTTATAAACTGAAAATAACAGAAGAATGTATGTATTCAACATCTGGAAACATCTGAAAAGTTGGAGATAGTAGTAACTGCAGGATTCACAGAAACGTGCCTTTACATTGTGCGTCTCTTAAAAACATCACAAAGGGCTCGTTTTCAAGAATATCTCTGACTTCCACTTGTGCACTGGAACTCTTCTTCAAAGGCGCAAGTAGAATTTTTTTAATTGTCTTGTAAACCAAAAATAGCTCTTAATAATGAACTGTTACTGTGTAGTAATGCAGAAAAAAGCAGATATCTAAGGCCAAGTCAAGAGGCACCTATGGGAATTCTCTTAAATAAAACCATAGAATGATTTTGGTTGAAAAAGACCTTTAAGATCATGGAGTCCAACTCTTAAATGTTGCCTGTGGGGACAGTGCACTGTGCTATGGAGCAGAGTTTTTCTTTGCTAGTTCCTTTGATGTAACCCTAGCCAGGAGCACTGTGTGCATCGTCAGTGGAGCTCATGCTAATTTTAATTTTTGATAGTTTTAAGTTTTAGCCTAAGAAAAGCAATTAGTGTTCTGTCACAGAAACAGGGTGGCCAATACCCGGAGTGCTTTGTTATGTAGACTCCAGTGCCTGGGAGGCAAGAACCAAGAATGTGGAGGGGAAGGAAGATGAATTTTTAGGATGAATAACAGAAGAAAAGCCCCTTTGGAGGGAGTGGCAGCTGCATTTCAGGTAGAAGGGTGATTTATGTTAAGCAATCCTCCAAGCTGGAAGGTTGATTATAACACGAGATCTGTTTGGCCTTTGGGAGATACCATCTTATATCTGGGTTGTCTTACCACATCACTAACAGGAGCTTTGTTTGGACAAAGATCTGGCAACAGCAAAGAACCAGGATAAACCATCTGCTGAAGGTGAAAAACAGGAGATAAAGAAATAGATATTTTATGGCAATGGTGCTTTATTCTTTTAAGGGCTCACTAGCTATAAAGATACATTAATAAAAAGAAGTTCTTGACTTACAAGCATTTTTTTTCTATTTTCTAGGGAGTTCCATCTAAGAATTCCCAGAATAAACTCTATCAGCAGGGTCAGCACAACGATTTACAAAGCCAAGAGTGTCTGCCGAGTGAATTGCACCAACAATCCAACTGAACCTACGAGCATTTTGACGTGCGCTTCAGGAAACGTCGAGAAGCTGACGGTTAATTCGTTGCTGGGTAGTTTTGAGGATGGAACTTGACTGAACTCTACTCCCCCTCCTTTTTCTAAAGGGGTAGGGTAATTGGGAATGCAAAAGTGGGAGGGAATAAAGGAATATAAAATGGTGGGAGGGAAAATACTAGGAACCAAATTTCCTGTCCTTTGTTTTTTTTTAATTGTGGATCAGTGATGGGTGATACATTTTTAAGCTTTTTCTATCAAGGTACCTTTAACAATGACCCATTGAAACAATTTTATCTCCAACGCGAGAGTTGTTTCACTCCTTGGCTACTCTGCTGTAGGCTCCGTGTTTGTACCGGGCTGTAGGGAGGTCATTTTACGTTGTGGATTGTCATTTCCCAGGTCGAATTAGGTCACCCAATTTCCTTTTCCTCGGAAGACCACGTTGGTCTTGGAAGCGTCATCTCAGAGATGAACTGCTGGGGCCTCTTCCACCTGAGGTTTTGATTGGTGGAGGAAGTTAACTTGAGGAATTGATCTTGCATCAATTACATCAATGGCAGTCGTTTTTTTTAGTTAGCTCCAGGACCACACGAACGCACCGCGGTGCACGTTTTTGATCCGGAGTTGTGTGTACGTCCAAATGTAGCCGAATAGAGTTTCGAAGATAGATATTCCTGCTCCGTGATATATTTTGCTTTGGTTTAAGTCTGCTCAGAAGGACCTTCTCAACTCAGAATGGAAGGATGACTCATTTCTGACTGACGATGAGCAAAAACTTTTGTTCTCTTCTGGTGCCAAGAACCCTGACCTCGGTTTATGTGCGTGTGGAGGGAAGGGGGATCCATTCCATTAGGTGTGTCTACACATCTGCTTTCGTCTGCAGTAATGTTCTGACCTCTTTTAAAAAAAGAAAGGAAAAAAGGTTGATTTTTCTATAATTGATATCTAAAAAAATGAATTTAAAGCTTTTTATTAAGTGTGAAATCTTTCTTATTTGCATGTGCAGTGAAGTGACCAGCATTTTGTGTCCAAAAAAGAAATTATGTGAAACCTGCCTTAATGTGTTTTTATAAGTATTTGGCTTCACCGTGGGTACCTTGATTGATTCCTTGGTCTCTTCTAGTACGCCTGTGAGCATATTGGGGTAACTTGGGGCTAAAAATGGATTTATTTGGGGAGGAAGGATGGGGAGAGGGAAGGAAGATGAGAGTTTATAGCTTGGAGAATGCGTTGACTGGGTTGCAAAAGTTATTTTAGTCTTAGGGTATCCATTGCATAATTTATGCATGGATGTCTTGGCTGAGAGTACAGTATAAAGTGGTGGATTAAATATTGTGTATCCCCAAACTTGGGGATGAAAGTAGCTCCCAGAGCCTTTGTCTGGTAGGAATTATTAGTGGTGACACCCGGCGAGCTGCCCGGGAAGTAGTTCAGTCGCCTTTGGGAGTAGTTCAGCGTAGGGATCGGAATAGGTTTAAGCTCCTTGAAAAATATCCCATGCCAAAGTGATTGATATACTGTATTTTAACTCTTTCTGTAGAGATTTGAAAGTGCGAAATTCTTTGGTATTGCTCATTCGGAGTACTGCAAGAAGACTGAATTGTACTTCGCGCTGCTCTACCAGGGATTGCTTTGGGGAACCTCACCTGGTACTGCAGCCAGTGACAATTATTTTCCTTTTTGAACAGTCTCTTACAGTTATTCTGTAAATCTCTCCTCTTGTAGTTCTTTGTGTTGAATTAAATGTTTCTCACAAAGCAGAGGTTCCTCTGGTCTGCGTCAAGCCCCTACCCGCAGTTTGTGTGCTCTGCTCCTTCCAGTTATTTCAGTGGAGACACTCTTGAACTTTTATAGTATCTAGTGATGTTTTTATTTACTTTTACTTGAATTTGAATATACTGTAAGCATAAATAGCACCAAAACTTAGATGACTGAGATGTCGATACTAATATTTTGATGCATTGGATATCAGGTTCAAATTACTGCCAATTTGTGTGCCAGCTTTTTTGTTTTCACCACCCTACTGTCCCCGTCCGGTTCTTCCCTTCAGTCCTGTAAAAAGTTGATTAATGTTTTCATTCATGTGGAGAAGTTGATTGTTCAAAGTATCAAAATGGTGCCCAGACTCCTATCACATTGAAAGAAACGTAAATAACTCTACCTGCTTATCAAGACAGGTGAGTAAATAAAATATTCCATTTAAATGACCCTGATGTCTTGCTCATGTTGCTGCAATAATAACTGAATTAGTTTGTCTTATCACAGCCTGTTGCCATGGAGGTGACCGATGGGTTTATAGTGCTTTGCCATCACTGAATGTACCCCCAGGATGGACACAGCAGGTGATATTTGAGGTATCTTGTTGAGCAGATGATGAGTAAAAAACATATTTAAGGAAAGTAATTGAGTGGAATTGGGGTAAAAATCACTGTTTATAATATACAGCAATTGTTACATGAAAATAAGTTAACAGTGGCATTGCCTGTTCCGTCTGAGAGAAAGTGCATTTGCTTGGAGAGTACTAGTGAGGGGATAATTTTGCAGCTAATAATTCTTTCTGTCCATGTTAATGACACCTCCTTCTTGCCCTCGAGTATTACAAATGTAATACGGAGCCGCAATATGAAATAGCCGTAGGTTTGCCCTGCTTGCGCTGGTAAATGATTTTGATTATTTTCTACTAAAACAATAGCACCAAACTGTAGATGGATAGTTATCTTGAGATAGTTTAATCCTCTTTGGAGACAATATGTAAGTGTATTCTAATGGCCCTAATTCAGCTTCTCGGAGGGATGGGGTCTCATCCAGTGCAGCCGAGGTTTTTGCATCTTTTTCTGTAGCGAGTGTAATTTTGGCTGCGCACCGCGGGTGCTCACGGAAGCTCCGTTTCTTCTGCTGTGTCATGCTCAGTCAGGTTTTTCTTGTTTTATCAGAAAACGGCTGCCTGCTGAATTCTGGGGGGGTCAGGCTGGAGATGGGGGATGGACTGGTGTGGTTCGTGTTGGCAGACAGGATAAAAGCTCTCAAAATGCTGTTTGCGAAGGTAACTTTGTATAAATAGAGCCTCCTTGTTATTTCAAACTTCTGATTTTATCTTGTGCAAAGTGTGTTGGAGCTGTTTCATTAAGATGGCTTAATTTTTTTTTTCCTCCGCCTCATTTTGCAAATCTAATGAATTTAAAAGGGATGTGATTATCCCCCTGTTTGTATTACAAGTGTTATTTTTTACCGAATTTTAGTCAGACAACATTTTTTGCAATCAATAAAAATAGTAAATTTGCACAGATATTGGTACAGTCTGGGCCTGCAGAGGTTTTGTAGGTGGTTCTGCCCAGGAAAAGTTCTCTCGATTCACATCTGAAATGTGAAACTTGCTGAATGGGCTGTTGGGCAAGAAGAGGGAGGGGTTTTCTTGCTTGTAAACCGAGCACATCAGGATGGGCAATGGGCTGTGGATGACATAGCTGGACCGCGGAACACCGGCGTGTTAAACCCGCGCACGGAGCCTTTGGCTGCGAGCTGTTTCCTAGTGCTAATATTACATGAGAGCTATTTTTGAAGTTAGAATTGGTGGCTAAATGTACACTTTTGTTCTACTTCCCATGCAGCAGATACTAACTTTCCAAATCAGAAACGTGTTTTCATCAGGAAAACGCATTTTAGTTACTATGGAACAGAAAGCACTGCGTACCAAGCAGACTCTACTAAATGAAAGCTTTTCGTTTATGCTGGTTTATCAGCTATTGGTTGAGGTAATTTTGCTTCTCTGTAGCTCTTAGAGACTGTCCTACTGTTCTTTTCTATAAAGAAAATGTTGAACGTGTGAGTGCAAATTTAAAAAAAAAATAGGTGCGTTTTGCAGCTCTCTTGCTGAAAACTAACCTCGCACAGGCTTGCTGTGGTCATTTGAGGAGTGGAGGGAACAGGGAGTGAGCTGTCCTGTTAGTTAAAAGTTTTATTGGCTCAAATGAGTATTTGTGCCAGTCCTGTGAAAGGCACCTGGTTGCACAGCTCAAGGCTGCATCCTCGCATTTGTGAAACATTTTCAGCCCACCGGTGCTGCTGCGCGGAGCTGCTGGGTCACCCTGCCCTGTGCTGTGTAGCTCTGTGGTTCGCTCTCTCTGGTTTAAGATTTTATCCTTCAAAACAGACAAGAAGTTCACCTGGAGCTTTCTGCTCAGACTTATTTCTGTTATTGGATATTACTTCTAATGTTCTATCCTTAAACTTCCTGACCTTTTTCGTTCCTGTCTAACTTTGTCTTGGCTCCTGCTTATCAACTTTAAATTCTTCTTTTAAGATCATTGTAAAATATATTTTTGCCTTTCTTCCCTCTTGTTTGCTGTTGAACGTTACCTGTGTTGCAACTGTGACACTTCTTTACTTGAGAATGTATTTTAGCGAGTGACTGACGAAATTCCTATCTAGCGGCTCCATCCAGGTTCCCTGCCAGAACCGATGGCTTTGCGGCAACTGTTGCAAGTGGTTCCTTTTTTGTTTTATTTTGTTTTTACTCCGCTCCACTCTTTGCTGCTTTGCAGGAGGCGGCTAAAGCAGGACAACCGGAAGGATAACTAGCCTTCGAGCGCTTCTGAGTCCTGTCCTTTTTCCTGGCTTTAAGGAGAGCCCGTTCTATCTAGAGTGATGCCCCCCAATCCTCAAAAAGAAGGTAGGATAACATGTTTGAAGGGGGAGAGGACAGGAGAGTGTTTGGGTTTTTTTTTAATGAAGAAAAAGTAAGTTTTTTCAGGATGGATTCTCCCATCAAACAATGCTATTTATTTGAGATCACCTCCAGAAGAACAGTCTCTGAGAATCCAGGTGCCCATGCAGATCCTTGGGTGATACCACTTATAAATAAATATAAAATGCGTCTTCTTAGCTGTTGCCCCTCTGAACAGAAATTTCTGCGTGTGCTGGAACCGCATCTTAACGGAGTCTTGTGGTTGGTCGAGGTTCCCGGTGCTGCATATTTTAGCACCCCACTTTAAATAAGTGTGCAGACAGCCATGAGAAGGTGGTGCGCTAATTCTGCAGCACAGAAAATTATGTCCTGGAGCTAAAAATGTGGATTTGTACTCGGATTAGCAAGGATCAACTCTGTGCCCTTGAACTAACGAGGGAAAATTGTTCCACTTCAGCCTGACCGCACGACTGGCTGGAGTATTATGAGAGAACAGCACAGAACAGCATTTGCCAAATGATGTTTACAGTGATAGAGCATTTATGAGAATGAGGAGAAAAAAAGCCCCAACATTTCGAACTTCAGAATGACCCAACAAATTGTACTTGAAATTGTCAGAGTTACTGGTTAGCAATTGGATTTAGTATTGACGAATACTGGTCTAGCACTGACTGCTAGTCATAAATAATACTTACCAAGAATAGTAGATTAATATTTATTTAATTAAATCCACTAAACAATATATTTATTTAATTTTCTTACCTTGCGAAGTCACAAGTGGAGATAGTTGGAGATTGTGCAGAGCTGGAACAGCGGGGCAGTGAACAACCTCTTAACTGGTTTGTCTCTAGTGGCAAGAACTGGGAACTGCTCAGCTGTAGGAATCTGATGTCATTTGCATATGCAAATTACAGGTGTTCTGATAAATAGACACACAATGTTGAGCTTTCAGAAGGAGAGGAACACCAAAAAGTTGTTACTTCGTTTTGTTTGTAATTTGAGTCCAGTTCTATGTCCTGAATTAGCCCACTGAGCACATTTTATGGGGTTTAGTCATCTGAAGGGCTGCGAAACTTGAAAGCTTAGTACTCTATCTTTGATATTTTTCATGCTTGTGTTTGATCTGCAATGAATTCTTAGTTTTGCATCAAGTGGCTGCTCCACAGCTTCTCAGAAGTTGTTACCTGAAAGCTAGATTCTTCATTAATTGAACACGTGAAAAAGATGTTTGCTAATGGCTTCCCCCAAAGTGCCTTTTTTTTTTTACGTATAATGTGGTGATGGTGATATAAAGAGGTAACAGAAAAAAGCCTTCTTGGTGTGTTGCTGCCAAGAGGATACCAGTTGTTCGTATTTTGAGTTATTTAGCAGTTGGTCAGTTGTAGCATGTGCCCTTAATTCAGTTTTTGCCTGTCATGCTGACACTGAGCCTCATCCCCTTGAGCCACCTCTCTAAGTTGTTCCGTCAGCTACTTTGGGAGCTGATTGATCTCAGACTTAGGTCACTTTTCGACTTGGAGATCTTGTCAATCTGTCTGGCTCCACCTACATGCGGTGATTCAGCTCCTGATGTGCTGAAATATTCCCTTCAGCCTTCCCACGCGCAAGGAAGGACTTTTTTTTTTTTAAATGTCATTCCTCTCCAGGCTGCATCACCTTCTGTGCCATGCGCAAAGCCTGGCTTTTTTGCATGATGTTTGCATGTGCTTGAAGAAGCAGAGTCTGATCTCCTGGAGAGTGAGAGGAGCAACTACAATTGTTCTCTAACAGTAATTTTTGCCCCTAAACTTTGGATCACATTTATAGCATTTGGTCAATTTAGGCAGATGGAAAACTGCGGATTTTTTTGTTTGTTGGGGAGGGAGGGTTTCCCCGATGTGTTCAGTAATCCGCTCTTCAGGGGCTGGTTTGCAAAAGGGTGGTCTCTATAGCAAAATAGATGTTCTAGTTAGGATGTTGGAATTTCTGCCTTTGTACACTTGACCTGGAATAAGAGCAGCTGTTGCAGAATTGTGCTTGGGGGAGTTCGTTTCATGCAGCTGTGGTGGTAACCGATGGATCTGCTGTAGTTATATTGCTGTTTCTCCATACAGAAAACAGCTTAACGGGCTGTTCCACGTCAGCTTTGCTTTGGCACAGTGTTCTTTAATTCCCGGTACATGTACAGGGAATTGTCTTGGTCACTTTAGGGAACATCTTTTCTCTGTGGATGATCAGAGACCAAACAATTACATGCAGCAGGAGTGATTGTGAATGAGCTGCCTGGAGGGATGGGCTCGGAAACCAAAAGCATGTGCCTTCTGTCTTCTCTTGTGTTCAAGGAAATCAGATTTTCTGTATGGTTGTGTTTTGGTTAAGAAAGGAGTTGTGCTAAAGAACTCCTCTAATTTGTGTAATCCGTTTTAGTCTCTTAAAGACCTGCTAATTGCTCAGGTTAAAAAAATGCAAAGGCAGCTTGGTGTCCTGAGTGAAGTTAAGAATCTGAGAAGAAAGTGTGAGCTAGTTCTGCGGAAAATTGAGCAAAACATCATGTCTACAAACCGGCTTTGCCAAAAGCGCTTAAAATAACAACTGGCAGTTTCTCTAGGTGGTGTTGGAGTCGATGTAGTGATTTCCAAAAGAACTCTCTCGAGTGCAAAGCAGACAAAAATGGCAACGTTTGGAGACAGATTTTTGCAGTTCCTGAGGTCAGTTTGAAACCAGCACTTTTTGTGGGGCTTGAGAGATGGTGACGGGGCGGCTGGTGGTGACAAGGAGTGTGTTGGTCACGCTGGAGCTGTGGTGGGGACATCCGGAGCGTTCACATGGGCACAGGTACAGGTATCGTCTGGGTTGGTGCAGGTTGCCTGGAGAAGTTCACAGCACTGGTCACTGATGGGAATTTTCTACATTTTCTGGAAACTGGAGAAGCTCAGAAGGGAGGGGTTGTACTGTTCTGTCTCGAGTCATGGAAAACCCACTATTTGTAGCAGTTTAGTGTGGTGTTTCAGCTTAGTAGGTTAAATATTTTGAGAAGTGAGCAGGGGAGATGTCTCACAGCCAGCTTGTGTGGCTCAAATCTGGTTTTGCTGTGTCTGTGCCTGGAGGAGAAGCTTCAGTCCGCAGTAGCTGTGAACTTTCTGTGACTTGCCTGGAGCAGAACAATTCTCTGAACAGCTTGCAGCATGGAGAAGATGAGTGCAAAGTGGGAGGATTCCCAGAGCTACGCTCATGCCGATGCATCATTGTAAGCAGCGAGGAGTCTGGATGGATGCGGTCACATCTCTGTGAAATTGAGCCGTGAACGCTTCGGGGAAAACCAGAAGTTGCTACAGTTGTCTTCTGCAGCAGCCAGCCAGAAAAAGAGCGGGTGGGAGCTCACTGCCAGGACTTCTAAAGGTAAAACAGGAGGAGAAGCAGCTTGTTGCCTGTTTTCGTGGAACTTTTCAGCAGCCGGAAAACGTCAGGGTTAGTTGGCAGGTAAAAGAAACGGAAAGATGGAAGGAAGCGGTTCCTGGCGGTTGTTATCTTACTGGAAAGATCATACAGATGATAAGGTGACACATTTTTACACTGAGGGTGGTGAGAGCCTGGCCCAGGTTGGGCAGAGAGGTGGTGGCTGAACCATCCCTGGAGACATCCCAGGCCAGGCTGGACGGGGCTCTGAGCAACCTGAGCTGGTGGAGATGTCCCTGTCATGGCAGGGGGGGAATGGGGGAGCTGGGAAGGGCCCTGCAACACAAGCCATTCTACAGTTCTATGATTCACATTATCAGAAGGTCAAAGTCATCCTCCTCCATAAGAGAGTCACCAGCTGAAGGATAAAAACTTGGAAGCACAAGAACAGCCATGAGGCTCATGTGTCAGGGCCACTGACCAGCAGGAGTTTAATGTTTCCCAGTGTCCGTGAGATGGGAACAGAATGTAGACATTTCAAACTGAGGGTTTACTAGAGCAGACACTACTGGTTCTCGCACCTAAAATCAATCCCAAGCCAAATGGTTAAATTAGGCCCAAAGACAGCGACTTGGAAAGACAGTTATGTGAAAATGGAGAAAAAGAAGCTTGAGAATGGGACCTGTGGAATTTGAGCATCTGGGCATTGGAGGCAGCGGGTGAGATGGTAATTGGTTTCCATATGGTTACAGTGAATTAGCTGCTGTGCCGTCCCTGCGGGAAGGACTCCTTACCGCTCCATCTGCAGCAGGTCCCTGGAAAGCGATGGCCCAGGTGGAATGAGTGGTTTGGAGGAGATTGTTTTGCAACTGCCTTTTTTTGTGGGGGAAACCCCCCAGCAGGACCTGCTGCCCGGGCTTTCCCTCCAGGGAGGCTCAGGAAGGTGGTTGAGATCCCCGTGGGCTTGGGGCATCCAAGCTGCTGTTGTCACAACTCTGAAGCAGAAACAGCTGCCTGCGGAGCACAATAAACAGCAAATAACCCTTGTAAAACAGTAACTGAAGAACCAAGGGGGAAGGGTGGGAGAAAGGATAGAGGTTTTTATGTTTTCTTAACTTTTGCGACTGGGGAAGAAGGAAATGTCCTTTGGTACTTGAAGTGTAGCTGTGCTGTAGCTCCACATTCTCAAGTGCTTGACAAACGGTTCGTGGTCCTGGTACGCACGGAACAGGAATGGGTCCCCCAGGTGCTGCGCAGAGCTGCTGTGTTTTCAGTAAGTGCTTTGCTGCTCTGGCTTTGCTCTCTGCTGGGAAAAATAAAAAGGGTTGTGCAAAGCAGCACCTGCCTCATCTGATCTGTTACTCTGGTGGAAATTCGTAGCGATGGGGCTGCTTGGGCTCGAGAGCTGGGTGTAAAAAAAACAAATAACAGCAGCCCTGAGCCTGCTGCCTCTCCAAACTTCCTCGATTTCAGCATCGTTTTTAAAGCGTCTCTGCGAACATGGTCAGGCTGTATCTTCACAATGGAAAACGTGCAGTAGTTGAGCTGTAGAGGGAAGGAGTGAAAGGCTGTGCAACCGAGGTATCTGGAGCATCCTGCATGTCCCGTGACCCTCCGGAGTGCCCGTCGTGGCCCACCTGAGCGCAGTCCGTGTCCCCACTCGGGACTTGCCGTGCTGGACGTACCGGGCGCTGCCCCGCCGGGTACCGCCCGCCCGGCTCCAGCCGGGGCTCGAACTGTCGACCTGGCGCCTTAAACCCCGGGCGGTGCCGGCGGGCACGCGTGGGCAGCGCGAGCTCTCCCGCGGAGCTCTCGCCGTGTTGCCGGGCGGGGCGTGGCCGGCACCGCCCCTTTCCTGCGGCGGGGGCGGGGCCGCGGCGGG
>VWYH01000888.1:631880-644222 GCA_013399365.1 Pampusana beccarii
GGAGGCGGCGGCAGGAGGAGCGGGGCCGGGCGGCCTGCAGGCGCGGGAGCGCGGCGGCGGCTCCCCCCCGGCTCCCGGCACTGTCTCCCCCCCGGCCGCCTTCGGGAACTTCGCCCCGCACCTGGCGCCGCCCGCCGCGCTGCTGGCAGAGCCGCTGGGCAGCAGGAAGAAGAGCGTGAACATGACCGAGTGCGTGCCCGTGCCCAGCTCCGAGCACGTCGCCGAGATCGTGGGCCGGCAAGGTAACCCCCGCCCCGCGTGGGGACACACCCGGGGACCCCCGCTTTGTGCGGCCCGGGGCTGCAGCGCCGCCTCCCGCGGGATGCGCCCGCCCGGCCCCGCTGCATTCGGGTCAGTTTGGGGGCTTTGTCTCCGTTCGGAGGCGGAAACTTAACGGCGACAAATCCCGCGGCCCTGAAACTCCTCCCGCGGACGCGCCCTCGCCGCGGGTTTCAGCACCGAAGCTGCTGCTCTTTGTGCTTTTCCGTAAATATTAATTAAACTTTAATAAGCCAGCAAAACGGCACGGTGCGGGGTGGGGGAGAAACGCAGAAAGTTCCCCGGCCATGCAAGTCCGTGGGAACAGGCGGGACACGAAAGCTTTAATTTTATTGTAGTTGAGTCTTCCCCGCCCCCCTTCCTTCAGCTCTTGGCGTGTAGATGATCCTCGATATCTCAGAGTTCATATCGGAATGGTAATTAATCCGCTGGTTGATGAGGTTGAAGCCCCGCTCCCTCTCAGCTGTCACAAAAGGACGCCCGGGCGCGCCCCAGCCCTGTCCCCGGTGGGTGTGCCTGGTGCGGGCTTTGTCTGAAGGAAATCTGAAATAGCCCCTTAACCAAAGTTTTCACCTTTAAAAAGAAAAAGACCCAAGGGAAGAGGATTTACGGGAAAAAAAAAAAAAAAAAAAAAAGAAGGAAGGTGCGCTGCTACCCACAGGAGTCCCGCCGGCGATGGGCAGTTCTGCTCGCGGGGAGTCTGATCTGGGGGGTGTTTTGTGCAAGCAGAGCTGTGGCACTCCAGCTGTGCCCTCACTTTTGGGGTTCCCATCCCTCCCCGGCCAGGGGGCTGCGGGCTGGGAGGCTTGGGGGGATTATTTTCCTGGGGGGAAGCGGGGAGCTAGGCAGCCTCATTGTTCTCTTTGTTAGCCAGAGCCATGCTGTGATGAGCGCAGTGACATCATGCTCTGCGCTTCCCATTGGCCTGCGCTACCTCCCAGCCGGCCCCGCTTCGCGGCTCCCAACTTTCCGCACACCCCTGGCTGGTCCCACTGCTCCAGCCGAGGGTCCCCCCAGGCTGCCAAGCGTGGCCAAGGCAGACGAGCTGCACAACCGGCTCCGCCACCGGAGGAGGGGAGCACAGCACCGGCCCTGCTCAGGGGGGGAGTCCCACTTCTCCCTGGGCTGGATGGGGACCTGGATTGAGTGGCCTCACCGACAGGTTCTGCAGAAGCCCGGGGTCTGGCAATTTGAAAGCAAACCCGTAAATGCATCTGGTATGTTTTGGGAAAAGCCTCGGCTCCATGAGTTCCGGGAGGTTGGAGAAACGGCTGCGTTCGGGTCAGCGCCCGTTCTCGCAGCAGCTGGGGTTGGGTGTTTGGGCTGTGCTGAGGTCCCAGTGCTGTGCCCCTGCACCCCAACGAGTTAAATGTGCACCCAGGTGCCTGCCCCAAACACCTTGTGCAGAGTTTGGGTGTTTGCTGAGCTCCATGGGCTCCTGGAAAAGAGCTACCAAAGGAATTTTTGTACCAGCTGGAAGAGGGATGTGGGGGGGCACCGTATCCTGCTGGTGGGCTTGAAGAAGACCCAGGGCAGCGATGGGCTGGCGTTACGTGCTGCTGACCCAGCCCCGGGGCGGGATCAGCTCTCCCAGGGTTTTTTTTTTCCAATGTGGTTCCTGTCCCTCTCCTGGTCTTGGCTTTTCTGCAGCTCCTGGCCTGTTCAGATGCCGTCCCGTGGCCCTGTTGTGCTGGGCTTTTGGCATGAAGTGGGGCTTGGCATTTGGCACCCCCGTGTCTCGCTGGCAGGGGGTGCAGTTGGGCAGCGTCCAAGGGGACAGGGCTGTCACCAGAGTGTCTTTGTGCTCTGGCTGCTCTTGGGTGCTACCGACAGCTGTTTTAAATCAGGGACATGTGAGGCCGGTGCAGCCCGGGCAGGGGCGATGCCGAGATCGTTCGCAGCTCCTGCCTCAGGATCTGGTGCTGAGCTCGAAAACAAGCAGAGCCTTCCTCGCTCACCTCATCCTCCTGCACCTGTGCTGGCTCCCAGGTCTTTCTGGTCCCCAGGTCCCCCCTTGTGGATGTCCCTCGGTCTTTGGTAGACTCGTGGTAGCAGCATGGAGCCCAGCCCTGGGGGTGGTTCATTGGGCCTGGCATCATCCCGGTGGGGGCATGTGCTGCTGGTGACACTGCGGGGCTGGGTCAGACCATGTCCCCATCACTCTTATCCGTCCTGCACTGCTTAACCAGGCAACGACCTGAGGAGCGAGCGGGTGCTTGTGGTGCCGCTGTGCTCTGAACACAGGGAGGGATGAAGATGTGGATATCGGGTGCCCTGGAAGGGTCTTGAGTTGGGGCTAGGCTGTTTTTTTTTTCTCCCCATCCACTGTGTTCTGAGGAGCAACTCTCAGGGCACTTTGTGACCAGTCCTGCTGTCCCCAGAGCCACCAGGGTGAGCAGGGCCATGGCTGGGAGGTGCCGGCAGCTGGGGCAGCGCTTTGCCCATCAGACCAACGCACTTTGTCCTATGCGGGCTGAGGTGGGACAGATGCCGTCAGTCACAATTTCTTCTACTTCTCCTTTTTCTTCCAATTTCTTTCCTCCAGAGCCATTAGTTTAACCCTTTCCAGAAGGGAGCAGAAGCAGCTCAGCAGGTAAATCTTTGTTGTGTAAAGCAAATCTATGTTTTCTGAGCTGGAGGGGCAGTTGCCATGACCCCCTCATCCAGATCGGCACTAGTGACGGTGTTTAGCAATGTTTGCCAGCCGGGATCTACGGTTTTCCTTCTCCCCGCCCGCACAGCAGCTGAGAGGCAGTGTGGCCTGGCAGGATTGCATGGCCGTGCCTTTGCGTGCAAGCCCGTTTGTGACTCCTGCTGTGGGAGGGGCGTTCCCCAAAAAGTGCTGTGGGCACCGATTGCTGTGGTGTGGGCTCACCGCACCAGTAACCAGCAAGAAGAGCGGTGGGGATAATGGAAATTATGGGGGAAAAGGGAGATGGGGAGGGCTGGACGTTAGAATAGCCGTGGCTCTCGCGTGGTGGCACTGTGCCGGTGTTGCTCCCCGGTGTCCCGGCTTTGGAGCTGTGTTTCCAGCAGCTTCTGCCCAAATGAGATCAAGAGGGTGACGGGCGGCTGGTGCAGCTGAGAGCCCCGGGCTCTCGTGGGATGGAACCAGCCGCGGCTCCTCTCCCGGGCTCCGCTTCCCCGTCTGCAACACACAGGTGCTGTTGGCAGCTTTGCGAAGGATTTGGGAAATTTGCCGTTTATAGAAGACGCTGGGATGCTTGAAGGGGAGGATCCAGGATGAAACACAGCAGCTCATCCCTGCCAGAGCTCAGCGTTTCGGCACTTGGAGGATACACGGGGAGAACACGGGCCTCGATTTCTGCACCAGTCCAAGCATCTGTAAGCTTGCTGCGGATCGTTGGCGCTCCGATGAATCCGCTCGTGTCCCCGAGCCCCGGGCTGCTGCTCTCTGCCGTCCTCTGCCCGTCGCACTGTGTCCTTCGGCTGCCTCCTCCGAGTCGTAGCAGAGCCAGAGACTCCTGAAGTCAGTCGTGTGGATCGATCGCATCGCTGGAGTATCTGCCTTCACATCTCTGCTCTGGCACCAGCTTCCTCCCCTCTTGCCCACGGCGAGGAGCCCAGCGGCACTGCCTCGCTTTTCCCAGCGTCTGGAGAAGAAACGAAGTTGCGATGTGCTTTTTCTCCCACATTGTGGTTGCGAGGATGAATTAATTACTGTTTGCAGAGAAGTGTTGAAGAAGAGCTCAGCGAAAGGGGAGGCGAATGCGATGGAAGTGCGACGTGTTCTTCTCCACGTCTGGCTCCGGTCCTGGTGCATCTTGTGCCATTTGCCTGGAACAAAGGGGACTGGGAGCACCGTAACGCCGGATCTGAGGCCAGGAGATGCTGCAGGGCTGGGGAAGAGGAAGGGTAACATCTTTTCTGCATCTTTTTAGGAAGGGTAACGTCTCTTCTGCATCCTTTTAGGAAGGGTAACGTCTTATCCGCATCTTTTTAGCACGCTACAGAGGGCTGGGTGCAAGGCATCAGCTGGCTCCTGGGTACCGTTCTGGTTGCTGCCATCAAAGGCTCCTTCGGAAAAGCTCCATTTGCCCTTTCTTGGGTTTTCACAGCTTGGAGCTGGGCGCTGCAAGCACAAAATTCCTTGGGGAGAGACACGGTCTGGCTGAGGGGTTCTGCTGCCTTTGTCCTCACGTGGAGGAGACCTCGATGTCAGAGCAGGTGCTGGGGATCAGCAAGTGGGCCGAGCTGTGTCAGGGCTCTGCTCTTGCTTGGGGAGCAGCAGGCGCGCAGAGGATGGGGAGATGTGTCCCACCCGCTGCCCCAGCCTGCGCTGGGCTGGTTTTCATCAGCTCTTGCCATGGTCACAGCCCTGGTCTGACCGAGGCTGCTGGCAGAGAGTGAAGTCCTCTCTGGTGGTACCGAGAGAGAATGTTGAGGGAGAGCAGCCGCTTTTCCAGAGGTCCTGCCTCCGTGACCGCGTCCTCATGGGGAGAGTCCCCTGGGATTCTGTTGCTTGTCTTGTTCAGCTTGTCCTGGTGTGTCTGGGCCAGTGGGGATGTGGAGCTGTGACAAAGGCTGTAACGTGGTGCTGCTCCTGGGCTCTGGTGTTGAGAACAGGTCTGCTGGGGCTGCAGCACCCCTGGGTCTGCCCCTGCTTCTGGGGATGTTTTCTTTTGAATACGAAAAGTGCTTTTAAAGCCGCCATGCTACAGACTTGTAGCAAAGTCTGGCACCTTGTTTTCCTCCTCTCTTAATAGAACAAGAGGAAATGGCCTCAAGTTGTGCCATGGAAGGTTTAGCTTGGATATTAAAAAACATTTCTTCATGTAAAGGGTTGTGAAGCAGTGGAGCAGGCTGCCCAGGGCAGCGGTGGAATCACCATCCCTGGAGGGATTGAACAGACGTGTAGATGAGGTTCTTAGGGACGTTGTTTAGTGCTAGATTTAGGTTATGTTTGGACTCGATGATCTTAAGGGTCTCTTCCAACCGAAATGATTCTCTGATTTGAAGTGCTGTGCGCCAGCCCCTTGGCAAGGTAAAATACGGGAATGCCGGCTGCTGCCACGTGGTTGGGATACGGTGCTTGATCCGGTGATGCTGGGGCGAGGACGTGCCTGTGGCGGGGTCACCAGCAATGCCAGGTGGCCCCCGGTCCTCTCCACGGTCCCGTTCCAGTGGGGTTGTGCGGCACCGATTTCAGGGGTGCGGCTGTCAGGGATGGTGTTTTCACTGCGTGCTTGGGTGGGGGCTTGTGGAGACTCACCTGGAATATCTCATACTGGTGTGGATCGTTCCCCCCGTTGCAGGTTGCTGGTTAAACTGCCTGTGTTGTGCTGTTTGAGTATGTCTGGCTTTCGGGGGGCTTTGGGGAGCTTGGCCACGGGGTGTCAGTGTGTCCCTGAGCATGGGCAGGAGCAGCCGTGGCCAGGAGACGTGGGTGCGATGGGGACAGGGGCCGTACTGCCGTGAGGTTGTGTCTCCTCCCCGGTTCTGGCGTGGAAGATCTGCAGCTCGCTGGGCCGTCTGGGTTTAGGTGCTTTTCTAGTTGAATCCCAGCCAGAGGATGCTCACCCTTCCCGCTCAGGCCATTTCGGGCCTGCTGTCTGGGAGTCTCGGCAGCCGGGGGGGTGACCCGGGTGGAGTTTGGGACCGGCGACAGCAGCAGGACAGGTTGGTCCCTGGGGGAGCCGTGGTGCTGTAGCAGCTCTGTACCTCGTGCCCATCTGGAGCTCTCACTGGCGCGTCACGGTGACGGAGGCTCCTTGTGCTGAGGCTCCTGCTGCAGACCCCAACGCGTGGCCTCAGGCGAGCAGCTTCCCTGGCCGATGTTTCCCCCACGGCGGGGTGGGGACCGAGCTCCCCCACTGCCCCAGACCTGTCACCGTCCTTTTACTGCGGGCTTGGTAAAACCGGCTCTGACCCGCGGTGCACTTTGCTGTGCTGCGGTGGCCCCAGCAGCGTCCAGCAGCTGCAGGCTGTGTGTGTTGTTCCTGCCCTGCTTGTTTGATGAGGGTGGAGCTGCCCAAGCCAGGCACCCCTTCGATTTTGAACCCAGGTTTCTGGCTTTGCCCCTAGGAGGGGCTCACAAGGAGAAACTTTTCCTGCATTTTGCGCTGCCGTAGCATCAGTTGGGTCCCGCCAGTGGAGCAGGGCGAGAAGAGCTTCGCTGTGCTGTGCCCCCGTGGGCCATGGCTCCCGAGCAGCTCCTGGCAGCTGCCTGATACCTTTGGATCTTGAAATTGCTGCTTCCTGCTCCAAAGGGTGATTTTTGGACCTCGGATGCGACGCTGGTGTCTGCGGGAGGCACAGGCAGAGCCCACAGTGACTCCCTGTCCCGATACCACCGCGTGTGTCCCCGTTTGCTGAGCAGGGGATGAGCTTATAGCAGGTACCAGAGCTGCCCCAGTCATCCCCCATCAGGGGATGTGTGGGGGTAGGAGATGGGGGATCCCTTGCCCTCGTGTACCGGAGCAGAGGGCAGCTGGGCTGAGCTCCCGCTGCACCCGGCTCATGTGAATTTAATTAAGCCTGTGCACTGGAGCACAGGTGGAGTGGGTGCAATTAGCAGCGCTGGGGCTGCCAGGGATCGATGCTGCACTTGTGGCTGCAGGTGACTCCTTGGTGAGAGCCACAGGGACCGGTCCGGGTGGAGCAGGAGCAGGATGGGGGCTGCGGGGACTTGCTGCCGGAGCCCGGCTGACACATGGGAGGGAAGGGGCAGTGATGTGGTGACCAGTGACAGAACCCAGGGGATGGCAGAAGCTGTGCCGGGGAGGGTCAGTTGGACACAGGAAAAGGTTCTTCACGCAGAGGTGCTGGACACTGAACAGGCTCCACAGGGAGGGGTCACGGCCCAACCTGACAGCGTTCAAGAGGAGACCGCACAACGTGCTCAGACACACGGGGTGCCCCGTGGGGTGTGCTGTGCAGGGACAGGAGTTGAACTCCGTGATCCTGCGGGTCCCTCCCAACTCGGGACATTCTTTGAGCCCAGCGTTGTGCCAGGCGGGGGCAGAGCTGACATCAGAGCCCTGGTCTCCTGCTGAGTCGTGTCCCTGGTGAGGGGGAGCCGCTGCCCCGGGAGCCCCTTTGTCCCCGCTGGGTGGTGCAACCTCTGCCCGGGATCTCCTCCCTCCTGCCTGGGGGGCCTGTGCTGCCAGGTCGTGGGGAGCCCTGGATCCCCCGTCCCTTTGGGGCCATTGCTGCTGCCATTGGGGCACAGCCAGGGCTGTTTCTCAAGTTCGTCTGCTGGCTGAGAGGTGTTGACAAACCTGCAGGACCCCAATGAGCCTTTTCCTTCCCTTCCATCTTCAGTGTCTTTTTTTCCCTTGCACCTCAAACGCTTTAAGTAAACCCGGCTTCCCATCCCCTCAGTGGCCCAGCAGTGCCCCCATGGCCACCTGCCCTGTCCCCTCTCTGCCCCAGCGTTGTCCCAGCCCTTGGGAGCCGGGTCAGGCTGTGTCCCGCAGGTCCTTGTCCCTGCAGCGGCACAGAGGAGGTGGTGGCAGAGGAGCCTGACGTGTCTCAGATGAGCTGGTGCAGCCCCCAGCACCAAGCTGTGACCTCCCGGCTGCCTTTGGGGCAGGAGGGACCCCTCTCTGCAAGGGTGTCTGTGCTGCAGGTGAAAAACCAGAGGGACCTGCTGGTTCCGCATCTCCCCATCCTGGGCGAGCAGGGTGACTAGGCGAGCTCTCAGCTTTGATGTGTCATTTTTTGTCGCTTTCTCCTTGCTCTACAGGCTGCAAAATCAAAGCCCTTCGCGCCAAGACCAACACCTACATCAAGACGCCGGTCAGGGGCGAGGAGCCCATTTTCATTGTGACTGGGAGGAAGGAGGATGTGGAGATGGCGAAAAGGGAGATCCTCTCGGCCGCTGAGCACTTCTCCATGATCCGGGCGACGCGCAACAAAGTGAATGGGCTGACGGGAGCGATGCAGGGACCCCCCAACCTGCCGGGACAGACCACCATCCAGGTCAGGGTCCCGTACCGTGTGGTGGGGTTGGTGGTGGGGCCCAAAGGAGCCACCATCAAGCGCATCCAGCAGCAGACGCACACCTACATTGTGACGCCCAGTCGGGACAAGGAGCCCGTCTTCGAGGTGACGGGCATGCCCGAGAACGTGGACCGGGCGAGGGAGGAGATCGAGGCGCACATCACCATGCGGACAGGCTCCTTCATCGATGTCAACACCGACAACGACTTCCACTCCAATGGCACTGACGTCTGCCTGGACCTGCAGGGCAGCACGGGCGGCCTGTGGGCCAAAGCCCCCCACCCTGCCCGCCGCCCCTCGGCCGCCCTGCGCAACGACAGCCTCAGCTCACTGGGCAGCACCTCGACCGAGTCCTTCTACAGCGGGCGGGTGGCGGATGCCAGCCCCACGAGCCCCTACAGCACCAGCTCCGGCTTCACCTTCAGTGAGCCCCCGGCCCCACTGGGCTCTGAGGAGTGCGACTTTGGCTTCGACTTCTTGGCCCTCGACCTCACGACACCCACTACCACCATCTGGTCGCCCTTCGAACGCTCGGGCAACCCCTTGCAAGCCTTCAGCAGCTGCTCCTCCATCAACGGCTCGCAGAGACGCAACAGCGGCACGGCCACGCCGCGCCACTCGCCCACCCTCCCTGAGAGTGGCGGTGGGGGCGCCCTGGAGCACCCCTTAGCTCGTCGCATCCAGAGCGACCCCGTCAGCACCTTGTCCTGGCTGCCCACCCAGGGCTCCCTGTCCTCCTTCTCCAACAGCACCGGCTACTCCTCCTCCTCCTCCCTGCCTGGCAGCATCTCTGCCACCTCGGGCTCGCCCACCGACTCGAGCAGCTCGGACGGGCCCCGCAAGAGCTCCCGGGAGTGCATGGTGTGTTTTGAGAGCGAGGTGATCGCTGCCCTGGTGCCCTGTGGCCACAACCTCTTCTGCATGGAATGTGCCATGCGCATCTGCGGCAAAGCTGAGCCCGAGTGCCCTGCGTGCCACACTCCCGCCACGCAAGCCATCCACATCTTCTCCTAGCCGGGCTGCGGCTCGCCGGGGCCAACAGCCCTTCCCCTCCACCCCAACACTTATTTTTAAGGACTCGGAAAACTGTTTAAATCAACCTTTTTATTTAATAACGGATCCAGTGGGCGCAGGGGGTGGGGGGGGGATGGAGAGGCTGCTGTGTGCTGGCTGGAGAGGACGGCGGGGGGGGGATGGCCGAAAAATCAGGGGTTGGGAGGGATGGGGGAGGGGGCTGAAGAAGATGAGGAGGAAGAGGGTGTGGAACTGCAGAGAGGAGGCAACTCCGATGTTTACAGAATAGCTTTAACTCTTCACCCAGCTGTGGCGGCTGGGGGGAGGAAGCCCAGCTGTTCTTCAACAGTCCTTCCCAAATAACAGTATTCAGTTTGCAAAGTTAAATAAACAGAAAGAAAAGGTCCGGTTGCACTTTTTATTTTAGGACACACAAGGGTTGTCTTTTATTTTTTTAAAATCATTCTATTATTATAACTTTTTTGTTGTTCTTTTTGTATGTAGTTATTTTTTGGATGATTATTGATGGTTCTATAAATATATATATATTTTTGTTGTTGTTGTTGTTTGTAACGCAGGTCTATCTTCTATTTTGCCAATGTGAAAACTGCCCAGAAATGTGTAATGAGAGGGTTGGGGCCATGGCTGGAGGGGCCAGGCCAGGCAGGGGAGCTTGTGGGATGGAGGGGGCACAGTTAACATGCCATGTCACAAAAAACAGATGAATTTCTATCTTCTTTTTATTTTGTGGTTGCTTTCTGTTTTGGTGGTGGTGTTTTTGTTTTGTTTTGTTGGTTGTTTTTTTTTTTAGTTTTATTTTTTTATTTTTTACCTCTTTATGTATATGTAGGGAATTTATAGGAAAATATGTACTTTATTGAATAAATTTTAAAAACTAAAATATATTTTATTTTAAAAAGAAAATAACGGACCTTTAACCTTACATGGCTAAAGTACTGATTATATATTTGCTGAGCTGACTTGACGGTTATGAAAATTGTATCAAGAGTTTTATTTTTTGACTTCAAAGCCTTCTTAATAAAGACTTTTTACTATATATGAATTCATGTGCTGCCTACAGTGTCTCACTCCCCGCAGCCTCTCGCTGCCCATTCCAGCGTCCTCGGGACCAGACACCCTGCACTGGTTTTGGGTTGTCTGTCTGCCTGTCCGTCTGTCTGCTGGGGTCTGGCTTTTTGGCAGCGTTGCACCTGGGTTGGGACAACCCCTGGTATCAATCCAGGCTGGGGTGGAGGGATGGAGAGCCGCCTTGTGGAGAAGGACTTGGCGGGGGGCTGGGGGATGAAAAATGGGGCATGTGCTGTTGATGTGCACTTGCAGCCCAGAAATAACAAATATCTTGGGTTGCATCCCCAGCCCTGTGGGCAGCAGGGGTGGGGGGGATTCTGCCCCTCTGCTCCGCTCTGGTGAGACCCCCCTGCAGTGATAAGGTGACACGTTTTTACACTGAGGGTGGTGAGAGCCTGGCCCAGGTTGCCCAGAGAGGTGGTGGATGCCCGGGATTCCCGCGGAATGCGGCACGACCGCTCGCCCGGGGCTGCTGCCCCGGGTCTCAGTGCTGCCGTCCTGTGGGCGAAGCGCGGTACTGCACCCGGCCGCCCCAATGCGGCGCCGAAGATCCTCAGTGCTGCCGTCCTGTGGCGAAACCCGGGTACTGCAGCGCAGGGCCAGCAAGGAAAAATCACGCCTCCCCCCTCCCCGGGCCGGCCACGCCCCCCCCGGCCCACCCGGGGTGAGCTGTGAAAGGGTCTCTGGGGCAGGTGTGAGGGGGGTCACAGGGTCGATGGGACTGTTGTGGGGTCAAACACCCCAGAAGAAGCTGAACCCCCTGCAGGTGAGTGACCCACACCGACCCACAGCGCCCCATAGATACACAGTACTGTCCCACAGCACTGAATAGCTCCTCCACTCTGCCCCATAGATCCACAGCTCTGCCCCACAGCACTCCATAGCTCCTCCACTCTGCCCCATAGACGCACAGTGCTGCCCCACGCCACCACATAGATATTATGCTCTGCCCCATAGATCCACAGCAGTGCCCCACAACACGCCATACCTTCTCTGCTCTACCCCACAGATCCCCACAGCACCCTATAGCTCCATTACTCTGCCCCATAGATTCACAGCACTGCCCCACAGCACCCCATAGCTCCACTCTGCCCCGTAGATGCACGGCACTGCCCCGCAGCACTCCATCGCTCCTATACTCTGCCCCACAGAACCACAATGCTGCCCCACAGCACCCCATAGATCCACAGCACTGCCCCACAGTACCTCATACATCTTCCGCTCTGCCCCATAGAAGTACAGTGCTGCCCCACAGCACTCTAGAGTTCCTCCACTCTGCCCAACAGAACCCTATAGTTCCTCCACTATGCCCCATAGATGCATAGCACTTGCCCACAGCATGTCATAGCTCCTCCACTCTGCCCCACAGACACATAGTGCTGCCCCACAGCACCCCACACCTCTGTCCACATGACCACCCTTTCTTCCTGACAACGCCAGAAGACACTGAAACCCCTGCAGGTGAGTGACGCACACTGACCCACAGGACCCCGTAGCTCCTGCACTCTGCCCTATAGATCTGCAGCACCCCATAGTGACTCCACTCTGCCCCGTAGATCCACGGAAGTGTTCCAGAGTACCTCATACCTCTTCCACTCTGTCCCATAGATGCACAGTGCTGCCCCACAGCACCGTATGGCTCCTGCACTCTGCCCCATACATGCACAGCGCTGCCCCACAGAACTGCCCCACAGCACCCCATAGATCCTCCACTATGCCCCATAGATGCATAGCACTGCCAAACAGCACATTATAGCTCCTCCACTCTGCCCCGTAGATTCACAGCACTGGCCCACAGTTCCTCATACATCTTCCACTCCACCCCATAGGTGCACAGTGCTGCCCCAGAGCACCCCATAGCTCATAAACTTGGCCCCATAGATGCACATTTCTACCCCACAGCACCCCACACCTCTGTCTACCTGACCACACCTCCAGTGCGGGGAGCCCGGCCTCTCTCTCTATTGGGGGAGAAATCCGCGCCCCTCTGTGCAC